>CATIWK010124046.1:0-27719 GCA_949634005.1 Mallotus japonicus
GTGATGGTTTAAAAATGAAAGCATATAATTTTAACGACGGTAATTTTTATAGTTATATATTATTTTTAACGATGGGATTTTCACCCGTCACTAATTTTATAACGACGGGAATTTTCTTCCTGTCGCTATTTACTTTTAACGAGAGAAGCTCTAACGACGGGAATTTTCCTATCATTATAGATCTTTAACGAGAGGAATTGAATTTTTAACGAGAGTATTTACTCTAGTTAAAATCCATTTTTCTTGTAGTGTTAAGAACGTAATATTATATTTATATATTTTTTATTTTTTTGGTGGTTGTTTTTAGTTGTTTTGGTTGAAGGATAATAATATCCAAATGTCTCTAACTTACTCTCTACAAGAGCTATTTTTGCGGAGAGAAGGAATGCAAACAATTAAAAAAAAATTCTTGTAACTCGTAGTTAACGATCAAGAAAATATAATAATATGTAGATGTGTGCATACTTTACTTTACTGTACTGATGAGCTTGAAGAAAAAGTAGAGTTACGAAGATAATATGATTAAAAACACCAAGAGAATGAGGAAAAGAGAGAATAATAAGAAGAAGTAAAACAATATGATTAATATTTTTTTAGTAGTGGAGTTAAATTCAAAACAATTTGTATTAAGTTACTTGACTAATAATTTCATAATAGGAAAGAGGGGTTAAATACATCGGTGGTCACCCAACTTTTGGTTTGTTGCATTTTGGATATCAAACTTTAATTTGTATCTTTTTGATAACCAAACTTTAATTTTGTTTCAACCGCCAGTCACCTGGTGGCACAGTGCCGACATGGTCACCGTTTGAAGAATATTCTTAGAATATTCTCCATGTCATTGTCCACGTCATCGTCCATGTCATATTCACATATGGTCACCGAACTTTAATTTTATTTCAATTCGGGTAGTCAACTTCAATTTGTATCTATTAATACTAAGATATTTTATTTAAATTATAATTATAATTTAATCAATTCTACTTTTGTCAAATATAATTAGGTTTAATTAATTTTTAAATATTTGAATAACATAAAAGTTAGAAATATTTTAATTAAAATTAAATTGTATGTTATTTAAATTACATACAAATATTTTACTTAAATTAAAATTATAACTTAATTAAACCTAATTTTATAAGTAAATTATTTTTATCATATTGATATTTAACTTCTTAATATTTTTAATATACATACAGTTTAAATATATATTATATCTCGAAAATTATAATATTAATATATAATTTTTTTAAAAAATAATTTTAAAATCTAGTTAAATGAATAAAATTATATATTTTGTGTTTATATAATATTATAATCATATTAATATTTTAATTTCTTTTCTTTAATATTTTTACTTTTCAAATAAATAAAGTTTAAAAATATATATTTTAAAATATTTTTAAATTTTTATTAATTTAATTAAGGAATTAATTTTGAAAATATTATATATATTAATATTATAAATTTATAATTTTTCTTATTTTAAAACTTTTTAAGTCTTATTTTATATAAAAACTCAAATTAATTTTTTTTAAATAATTCAAATTATTTACCATTTGAACAAATAAATATGCTTATGAAAAGTACTTTTTTATGAAAAAACAAAATTGGCTGATAAATGATTTAGCAGGGGTAACCTACTAATCTAACTCACTAAAACACTTGTGAGGGTTTAAATTCTATGGATTCCCCGTCCCTAATTGTTCTAGCTTACTAGCAATTTTATATATCTCTGCATAAAAAGAAATGCGAAATCAAACCGAAAAGTTGGATGACCACCGATGCATTTAACCCGTTGAACATTAACATGATGAGAATAATTTACTTGTAGAACTAGACTAATTAAGTTGTAATTTTAATTTAAATAAAATATTTATATACAATTTAATTTAAATATATCTAAAATTTATGTATATTAAAATATTAAAAGTTAAATATAAATATGATGAGAATAATCTATTTATTAGAATTAGGAATGATTATATTATAATTTTAATGTAAATAAAATATTTGATATTAAAAAAATACAAATTGAAGTTGAGTATTCAAATTGAAACAAAATCAAAGTTCAGTGATCATATATGCATATAACGTCGTGGACGATGACGTGGAAACTTATGTGGAATATATTCTAAGAATATTCTTCAACCGGTGACCACGTCAGCACTATGCCACCAGGTAACTGGTGGTTGAAACAAAATTAAAGTTTGGTTATCAAAAAGATACAAATTAAAGTTTGATACCCAAAATGAAACAAACCGAAAGTTGGGTGACCACCCATACATTTAACCCAAACTTTTGTTGGATCATCTTCTTTAAGATTTTGGACTTGTGTGGAAAATATACACAAGGAAGATATCATGCAACAACTCTCATGTTCACAGCTCTTCTTTCCCATGTCTTGACCCTTTTGGTTTCAGTGTAAAGGCATCAATCCAGATGCAGTCGTTTGATTTGTCTTGTAGATCGATTAGAGGAATATTTGTCCTCTTGACAGCCACTTGCATATGCCTTATGAGCTGAATCCGGTACATCTTTTTATCGAAGCAGTCTTGTCCACTTTTCCTTTGTTGGTTAACTTGAGTTTTACACTTCTGTACATGGTCCTGATGATACTATATGATTGAGATCCCACCATCATCAGTCCTTTAATAAATGTTCATTATTCAGGGCAAACCATCAACTGCAAGCTGCATAAATTTAGGATATACATATATAAGTGAATTTACTTGCATTTGTCATTTCAAGAAACAAAAAGAAGCATATCAAAAAACCAATGAGAAATACCTGTAGGCATTTTCTTTTCTTCCCTAAACCTCCAGTTGCATGTCCATTGCTTCTGATCAATTTATAGGTTAAGATTCACTGTTTTTGGTGCAAAGTTTAATGATTGCGGCTTTGTCTTGTATCCTGAACAGATGCGTCATAAGAGAAGTTAATATCATTATCTTTTAAGATCGAATGTAAAGAATTTTACACTATGCGGAGAAAATAAGGGGAAGGAAAGGTAATTAATCGGAGGAAAATAAGTAAGGAAATTGAAGGGAACTATTCTCCCTCATTCTCCTTATAGAAGGAAGAATAATTACACCCTAAATTGGGGTGTAAAAAATTTATTTAACTAGACATTATTATTCCTACTATTTTATTAATAATCCTAAAATAACCCTTTTATATTTTTAGATTTTTATTTCTTATTTTTTTAATTTATTATATACATACGTTCTTTCACTTTAATTTTTTCATCAACCTAAAAATTATTCTTAGGTTGGTTTTTTCCCTATATTATGAATAATCTTTTTTATATTACTAGTTATTAATAAATTGATACTGAAAAGTTTTTATATAGATAAATTAGTATGCTTATGTAAACAATGACATATTTTATAGGAGTGTAAGGCAAATCAACAAAATACATATATATATATAACTTAAAATATAAAAATATAATATAAATACGTGGAAAGATGTATTATATAATGTAATATATTGGTTTATTCGTCTTTTTACAATTATTATTTTATTCTCCTTCTACTTATCAAAATACAATTCTAATATTTCTCCTTACTTTATTATTCTATTTATTTTTTATCATCCAAATACAATTGGATCTAAAATTTATCTTCCCTTCCCCTCCTTTTGCTTCCCTTTATATTCTCTTCCCTTTGTGTTGCCATGCATAGTGTTAGTTTCATGGCAATAGTCAATAATTGCAAGTACACAGCATATAATTAGACCTTCAATATTTTTAATGAAAGAAATAAATTTTATAAATAAAAATAAAAACACTATATATCTCTAGAATAATTTCTTTTAAAACTAAAAATTTTTACTCTATAGAATAATTTTTACACTTCCAGTTAATTTTCTAAAAGAAAATTTTAAGAATAGAAGTGTAAAAATAATTTTTCTAATAATAATTTGCACAATCTAGAATAATTAATTTTTATGAGTAGAAACTCAAAAAATAAAAAAATAAAAGAGAAAATTATTTTTACCATTAAAAAAAAAAAAATCATTCGAGACCCATTATAAGCTTGTATACAACAAGAGAAAACTTTCAATTTTCCTTTGTTGCTATGCATTTATATTTGCCTGCCATTGGCAAGGGTAAATTTTGCAGTTGAAGGGTCCCAAACTTTTACTAGAGATGGTTCGTAGTGTCTACGTATTATGTACTGTATATTTCATTTCTGTTTTCTTTATTTAAAGTATCAATCAAGAGGGGGAAAATGGCAAGATAAATGCACTACACGAACCTGAAATGATTCTTGATTCTTTGAACCCCATAAGTTCAACTGGAGGATCGGCCACACCAGAAAAAGGAATGACTGCAGGAATTGAGGGCGTAGAAGAAGACGACCCTCCGATAAAAGGGAAGAACGGTGGCTGTGATGCCACTGGCATGGGTAGGACGTGACTTGCTGCAAGCCCAAGCATAGCTGAATTTGAGAATGGCGATAGACCCATAGGAATTTTCATGCCCATCCCTATGTACATGGGAGATAAATGAGGTGCTTGCATTTGTTGCACTGCAGTTGGCATCATAATTGGTGCCATGCCAAGGCTGCTTCCCATTGACAATATCTGCATCAATATAGTCTCATTATTAGACTAGTTACCAACACAATGAGTACCATAATGAAAAAATAAAAAAGAAAGATTGATCTTTCATATATAATTTAAAATACCTGTAGTTGAAGCTGAAGGGTTTTAAGATACTTAATTGCATCATCAAGCATCAAAGCTTTATCCGTCTAAAAACCACATAAACAGGAGTAATTAAGTAACAAAGCTATGGAAAGGATTAACAGAAGAACCAAGAGTTTTAGTTGAAATTTGTTACACTTATTTATACATATATACCTTGCTGGAATTAGGTACGAGGGCTTGTAATGCTCGCATCTTCTTGTTGATCTTATCTGTTCTTTTCTGTTTAAATAAAGGACAAAAGCTGAGTTCGTTTTCTTGCAAGATTTTTTTGGTTTTCTCTTCCCTTTTTAATGTTTAAAGAAAGCTCACCCTTTCGGAGAGATTATGAACTTGTGAAGTTCGTTTTTTCTTGGCACCGCCACGAACACCTGATAATGATTTTCGCGCTTCTTCTTTCTCGTCATCAGCATTCTGCAAAACAAACATGAAAGTTTCTTAGAGATATATAATACGAAAATGAGAGTGAAGGAGAGTTTTAAATGTTCTTGTGCGTACTTCACTTGGAGATTCCATCTCTTGATCTATATGCTCATGTTTCCTCATAGAAGAAAAATGACTTAAATCATTTGAAGCTCCGCGCGAACTTCTTGAAGTAGCTGCAGCTCGTTGATCTGAAGATTTTCGGTTTTCAGACTTTCTTCTGGTTGTATTTAATTCTAGACTTGAGGTTCGATTATTTTTACTATCACTTCTATGGACAGGAGCTTCTGATTGCTCATCAGGAAGTGGTTCTTTCGGACGACTAGCGATATGTTGAATTTGATCCAGCTTTCTTGCCGCTAGATTTAGACCTTCATATGATTCTTTAGCATTTTCTAATCCAGTCTCAGGCACGACGAGATCTCCAGGAACGTTCTCGTCGTTTATCATCAAGTCTGGAACTCTTGATGAACTTGGATCTCCAGGAACATTCTCGTCGTTTATCATCAAGTCTGGAACTCTTGATGAACTTGGATCTCCAGGAACGTTCTCGTCGTTTCTCATCAAGTCTGGAACTCTTGATGAACTTGGATCTCCTGCCAGTACTCCTGTTGCAAGCTGGGGTTGGCCATGCCTTAAAAAGAGGGAGAAGTTCCTTAACCCCAAGTGTTTATCGGGTCCTGATGATTTCAGGCGCTGTGAAATTGAGTCGGGCAATTCATCCGTCGACAGATTTTGGCTCCTACTCATAATTGATCTAGTAAAGGGAGCTGGAACTTGGCATTCATGCAACGAAGACGAATGGTATGGCTCATCATTTGTAGCTCTTGCAAGTTGAGGGATTTCCACTCCAGATGCATTCGCTAGCCTTGGATTTTCTGTTTGGCACACGGGAACAGTTTGAGGCTCAATGATGTATTTATCATGTGCACCAAATCTGCTCGATTCCATAAATCTGCTGAATTCATGATCGAGATCTTGTAATGAACGTTCCTTGTTAGCAAATTCTTGATGACCTGAAAGACCCAACTCATATTTCATAGTCCCTAGTCTTGGTTTCTTTCGAGGATACTTGTCTACGCCATCACTACTGTCAGCTTCTGGTCTAGGGTTGTCAGAATAATCGGACCTTCCACGCATAAGAATCTGACCATTTTCCCACACAAGCTCCACAAACTCATCAGCAGAAGCCCTGAAACGGAAAAAACTTCTTGTCAAAACCAATTCAAACATTTATGTAATTAAAGCCTAATGAAGTAAACATTAAAAACCTACATGGAAGCTAAAGTGACCAAATCCTGAATGGGTGGAACTTGATTCAGGTGTTTCTCCTGTGGCAGAATTTTTTTTATTTAATGAGTTGCTTCATTTGTACCAAGAAAACATTGCTTATTCGATTGGCTTTATAAAGAGGATTAAAACGAGGGAAAACAACAATGGTTAAAGACAACAAAAGGATAATGGACAAAATCCTGATAGGATATCTTGAGATATATATATATCAACCGAAAGGATAACATTAAATGGAGAAAACCCGGAAAAAAAAAAAAAAGGACCTACAGCTACTACAAGAACAAAAAAACCTGACATGGTCCAACCTCCACCACTCGAATAATAGAAATTAACTGAAGAAAAATTGTTCAAAAAAATTAACTGAAGAAAAATTGGGAGAGTGCTAGCTACCAAGAAAACATCAAAATCAATGATTTCAATTCACTAACACAACAGAGACCATGAAGTGACATTAAGAGGGGGAAAAAAAGATTCCTCGGTAGGCAAAAGTGATATTCCACGTTTCACACAAAGTTGTGTACAAAAATGAAGCACGTCTGTTACTAACCTACACCATATCATGGAGCTTTGGATGTTAGGAGTCCACGACTTGTTGTTGGACCCACTCAACAAGAACAAAGATATATATATATCTATGGGTAATAATTTATCTAATTCATTTGGGAAAAACCCATCATTTGGTACCCAGACGTTTTGGGTTTTTCACTTTCATCTCCTATCATTTATTTTGATGAATCGAGTCCCTCAACTTTTATTTTTTCATCTATTACATATTTTTTCATGGTGAATTTTAAATTGAAGATGTTGTCATTTTTTATAGAGTTATAAAAGTATGTCTCAACAAAAAAACATGTCTCAACCAACTATTAAGAAACAATTTGCATCAATATCTAGGAGCAGTTCACAACCAACAATGAAAACAAATTCAAATGATCAAACTCATAATCAATAATTGGTTGAGATGTGATTTTATAATTTAGTAGAAGATAACAATATCTTCAATTTGAAATTCACCATAAAAAAAATGTAATAGATGGAAAAATAAAAATTAAAGGACTCAATTTATTGAAATAAATGATTAAAGATGAAAGGTGAAAAACTCGAACAACCCGAGGAACAAATGATGGTTTTGCCTTCATTTGGGTAGTGTAGCCTGTATAGTTCATGAGATTAGGACCCATCATCTTTGCTGTTCACATGTCCAAGACTTTAATTTTTACAACTCAACCATTGTACCTGCTCTATTAATTTCAACTCCTATTTTTTTTCCATATATTCAACTCAAGATTTTTGTTTTGAATCATAAAGCTTTTTCACAGCCATTGCCACAATTATTGCTTCAATTATTTTTTTTGTGGTCAAAGAATTATTGCTTCAATATGACTATTCCAGTGTGTCAAATATTTGATGTGATGTTTCCTAGTGAACCTTCCTTTTTCTTCCCGTACCCCACCCCCAAAACTTCTTTTTTTCATCATTCAATTTTTTTTAGGATAAACCAATTATAAAAGCCCTTAAACTTTAACTCCTTATTTTATTAAACTCTTTAATTTTTATTGTATTTTATTAAGTTCTCAATCATTTATTTTTTATAGATTAAAGATAAATTAAATTAAAGTAATGAAATTATGAAATAAATTTTGTTTACTCTACCACAATTGTGATGTCGATGGTAAGTTTTAACAGTAAATGTGTCATTAGAAAATGTATCTTTAAACCTTTCATAAGAACATATTTAGCAACAGCGAACCTGAATTGTTGCACAATTTTATTACTTCAGTTTAATTTATTCTTAATCTATATGAAAATAAAAGATTGAGGGTTTAATAAAATACAATAAAAATTAAGAGGCTCAATAGAATAAAGTGTCAAAGAAATAAAAATTAATTTTACAAATCAATCACTATATTTTATAATACTTGAATATAATGACCGCTAGATTACTATTTTATTCTTTAATATAAGAATAGATCAGCTTTTTTAAAATTTTTAGTTAAGTAAAAAATTATCTATGTAAATTAAAATTTTCATTTAATATATTTAATTATTTTCAGTAACTTTGGTTATGCAATAAAAAAAATTATAGTAATAAATTGCTACTTTCAATCACCAAAATTTAGTTGAGGCCTAATTCAAATGACAAGAATTTTAGCTTTTGAAAGGGAGAGGTTTTAAATTCAATTTTTCTCCTTCTCACTAGATTTATAAAACTCACCTTTGGTGATGGTTCATAAAAATAATTTTCAAAATGCTAACTGCTCCTTTCTATTTCGATGATACCGAGTTTTGTATCAAGTTCAAAAACAATCACCAAAATTTAATTTAAAAAACATTATAAGCAATTGTTGAACATCCTCTTCCAGTACAAAATAAAAGAAGCACCCAATTTCACGTTTGTTTTTCCTAACTGGGTGATGAGAAATCCAAAGAAAGCTTCATTAAAAGCAGTAATATCATGGTAGGAAGAAATTAGTTAAGTGGTAACTCTTCTTTAAGGATATTTTAAAGTGTAGAATTTGATTTCTGTCATCGTCAATTTAAAAGAGAAAGATTGTTCTCTGTTGTGCAGTTCATATTTTAAAAAAAAAAAACTGTGATTTGATACACTTGTGAAGGAAGGTCACTTTCATCAGCTGTTCAAAACCAAATCAAAAATGGATGGATACATGGAAACACCGTAGAGGTTCAAAATGAATGAAAATGACTCCACTAAACACCAGTACATGTGGCCACTCGAGGAATACTTAAGATGTCCACGTGGACCATGGAATTGGGCACTTTCCTTTTTAGTTGCAAACATCTTCAAAGTCTCAAACATCACGTCACGTAGAGAAGAAATAAGGTCGAGCAAAAGCGTGGACTTCACGTGCGTACGTGTGGTGCTTCACGTGGCCCTTTGTTTTTCTGTCTGGACCTTTTCTTTTTCTTCTTCCTTGTCAAAACCAAAAAGCATTTGGCCACGAAACAAAATTAAAGGCATTGGTTTTCCAACTAAAAGATAAGGTTTTTATGATAAAAGGAAAAATTCGCTGTCGCTATTGGATGGTGGCTACACGACTATTTCAATTTTTTCTTTTTATCCTATTGGTTGATATACGGATTTGGATAGTCCAGTCTGGAAAAAGGAAAAGAAGAAGAAGAAGAAGAAAAAGAAAACGGTGGGTGAAGAAATAGACCGTTCTACTTCTATATATCTATTTATTTTTGTCCTGATTTTCAGAAAAAAAAATCTTAAAATCTGGATGATTCATCTATATGATTCTCCGCTAATCGGTCATGTGAGGTGTGACTTTATTAGAAACCTAACTCCATCCCCGTGCCCCCTGATGCTGCTGGTGAATATACTTCAAGCATCTATGAACTAAGTCGGTTTATCTAACCAAAAGAATATAAGGTTCTGTTTTTTTGTTTTATTTTACTTTCCATTTTAGAATGAAACAACCCAAAAACTAACATTCCCTTTAGCTACGTTACTTTCATATTTTTCCCATTTTAATCTAACGAAAAATTCAACCGTGAAATTTTCAGATTTTTTTTTTATTAAGCATAGATTTTTTATAAATAAAAATCTATTCAGTCTGTCTCAATAAATGAATCACGAAAATTCAACTACACGTTTAAATGTTTAAATTAATTTTTTTTCATCTGATACAAACACAAATATACCCTATACTCGGATGATTACCTATTTTCTGAATATGTTTTCCTTATAAGTATCCCTTTTTTTTTTTTTTTTTTTTTCTGAAATGGTATCAGTACTACTTTTCGAAAGCAAAAGTTGGAAACCAGCTTCTATGTCCTTTAGAAGCGTCACTTGGAATTTGGAAGTTGCAACACGTATGGTCGGTTGATACTAACGGGGTGAACATAGATATTTTGAGGCAAAGAAGTCAATCAAATGCATCTCTTTCAGAAAGGACAAACGGGCCAATAGTGCCTTATCTTTTTGTAATCCACTCAAAAAAATCAAATAGTTAATAATAATACTCCCTCCGTCCCATAATATTTGGCAAATTTTCCTTTTATGAATGTCCCAAAACTTTGTCCACTTTCCATTTTAGAATGGAAGTTGATTAAACAAATGTCTATAACACCCTTATTAATTGCATTGATAATACCACTAATTTTGACTTTGAATACATATGTTTAATAAATATGGTGAAGTTTCAATGCAATTTTATTTGAATATATTACTCATCACCTTTTTTTTTTTTTTAACTATCCATCTCCTCTTCTCTAAAATTAAACAATGAAAAATCAAAACTCTAAATCTCTCAATACCCCAAATATGAAATTAGAAAATAAGACTAAAAACATGCCAATAATCAAATTAATATTTGTGCTAAGATTAAGCATAATTTCCCTATTTTTGGCGGGATTGTTATGGGTTTTCTTAAAATAGAGCAATTTTTTTTTGTCAAATACTAGTGCAAACCATTTTTTGGCGGCATTTTTCAATTTTTTTTGTTACTAAAGTGACGTTTAAATACAGTAGTATTTGAATATTAATGCAAGACAATTTTATTAAGTAGGAGTATTAAGTACTAGTGCAAAACCATTTTTTGTCAAATAATAGTGCAAAACCAATTTTTGTCAAATACTAGTGCAAAACCATTTTTTGGCGGTATTTTTCAATTTTTTTGCTGCTAAAGTGACGTTTAATACGGTAGTGTTTGAATACTAATGTAAGACAATTTTATTAAGTAATAGTATTAAAATTGGTGGTATTTTTTTAAATTATTAATTCACTATAAATTTTGATGTTATCAACGACATTAAATAAGTATTATTCGTACTTGATAAAATAAAAAGCATTAATAGGGGTATTTTAGTAACAAAGTGGTAAAAGTACACAAAATAACTATAATTAACTAATTTTCTTAATCTGTGTGGAGAAGCAACTTTGCCAAATATTATGGGACGGAGGGAGTATTACACACAGTATTTATTCTTACAGTGAATGGGTCTATTATATTTGACATATATAAAAAAAGATAGGAGTATTAAAAATGGTCATATTACATTTTTGCTCCTAACATTTATAATGAAAAATAAATTTGTCCTTAAAAATTTTAAGAACATTTTGATACAAATTTTTTTTCAAAAAAATTTAAATTCTTATCTAGTAAAAATATTAAATAACCATTTATGTTTTAATACTCATGGATCTAATAATAGTAATATTAAAATAATTATAAATCTAAATTTTTATGGTTTTTTTAAAATATTATATAAATTCATTCCATCTTATTTTAAAAAATAGGAATATTTAAATAAAATAAACTGATTTCATCCTATATAATTTTTTACTTTTTTATTCACTTCCAAAATAAAATAAAATATTTATTTATTTATCAATCTCATTTTAGTTTATTACATTTAAATAATATTTTATTAGTTTTTATTTTGAAAGTGAATAAAAAAGGATAAATTTATATATGATTAAATGAATTTTTTATTTAAATGCCTCTAAATTTTTTGATTATGATGGATTTTTTTAAAAATTTTTATAAAAAATTATATGTAATTTCTTTTAATATTATACTGGCGTTAGTAGATTTCATGAGTATAAAAAAGATGATTATTCAATTTTTTTACTAGATGAGGAATTGAAAAAAAAATTTATTTAAATGTTCTAAAATTTTTTTTAAGGGCGAATTTGTTCATCGTTATAAATGTTAAGGGCAAAAATATATTTTTATCTAATTTTTTTTTAATGCATGTCAGAAAATAAAACACCGTTTGTCCAATGAATTTAAATATATAATTTTAAAATGATAAGAATATATTTACACCTCAAAAAATATTAATGGTGAATGTAAAATTAAGGTAAAATGTTAAGGGTGTATTTATATATTTTTTTAATATTTAAATATTTTTAATAATATTTTTTGATAGTAGAAACATTATATCTTTGTATTTCTTAAAGAATAAAACTATTTGCATAAATTATGATTTAAAAATGAAAAGGAGAATATATATTTTTTAAATTATCGGTATCAAAAGTTACATTAAATTATGAATTATATGATAAATATTTATATTAATTTATAAAATTATACATTTTAAATTTAAATTTTAGGTGCAACATGAACGATGGTTTTTTTTTTTTTTTTTTTTTTACAAACAATTGCATTTAACTGTGGTCCTTCGGAAAAAAGAAATAGGCTATCACAGCAGAACATTGCCCAATTGAAGTGCAGAAGATAACACGCCAACAAGCGTTTTTCTGCTTGCCTAACAGCTAACTACACCGCCTTCTCTAAGGTCCGCCATGGCCAATTTCGCAAACTTGTCTCTTCTCCGGTCATCTCCTTCCCTGGTCCCCTCATTCTCTATATATAATCCTAAAAACAGACCGTTGAAGCTCCGGTGCTCAATCACAGAGCAATCCACTCCAATTTCCCCTTCTAGCCTTGGCCAATCCAACGGCGGCGGACATTCTGCCTCTGCGCCGGCGGACTGCGTAATTGTAGGAGGCGGAATTAGCGGCCTATGCATCGCTCAAGCTCTCGCCACCAAGCACCGTGATGTAGCTCCCAATGTAATTGTTACCGAGGCCAGAGACCGCGTCGGTGGCAATATTACGACCATAGAAAGAGACGGTTATCTCTGGGAAGAGGGTCCCAACAGTTTCCAGCCCTCCGATCCTATGCTTACAATGGTGGTATGCACCGTCAGATAAATGCAATTTCAATTTCATTTTAGATGTTAACCAACAGTTTTCATCATTACATTTCTTTATAATCTGGAAGCAGATGGGTAATTTTTTCTGAGGGTTTGGTTCGATGAGTCTCCTTCATTGTTATTATCTTGTAGGTGGACAGTGGGTTAAAGGATGATCTAGTTTTGGGGGACCCTAATGCGCCCCGTTTTGTGCTTTGGGATGGGAAATTGAGGCCAGTTCCATCTAAACCAACCGACTTGCCATTCTTTGACTTGATGAGCATTGGCGGGAAACTTAGAGCTGGACTTGGTGCTCTTGGACTTCGACCTCCTCCACCAGTTTGTTCTCTTTAACTTTTTCATTACAAGTGTGTGTGTTTTTAGTTAAACACTTCTTTACTATGTTATATCCCAACAATTGTGTTTTCTCATAATTCTAGACTTTGTCAAAGGTGACAGGGACATGAGGAGTCGGTTGAACAGTTCGTCCGCCGGAACCTTGGTGATGAAGTCTTTGAGCGTCTGATTGAGCCGTTTTGTTCTGGTATAATGCTTTATCCTATTTTGTGAAGCAATGTGCTATCTCTTGCTTCGTGTTTGTTCTATTCTCAATTGAAAATTGTGTTGTTTGGGAATCAGGGAAGCTTGAATGTGAGTCTGTGTGCATGTTCTTAGGTTACATCTTTCCAAAAATGTGAATCTAAGTTATGTTATGCATATTGCAGTATTTATCGATTTGTTTCAAATCTTCTTTTACTGCTTATAACTGTGATACATGTGTGGCATTTGCATATTGCAATTTCTCCTAAATCAATTAACGGGATTGACATTGTTCCTCCACGGCCATACTAGTAATACTTCGTCCAAATATATTTTTTTTTTGCTCGTCTTTTACTATGATTCAGCTGGGGAATTAATTTTGCTTTATGTATTTTACTTCAAATTGTGAAATTGTAGCACTGCATGAAATCTGATGGTTGATTTCTGCCAAATCCTTTATGATTTTACTGTTACAATGACACATATAAGACAAAGCATTAATTTCTTAAGGGTCAATTTTAAAGGAAATATAATGGTGCCATCCAAGCAACACAAATCAATTAGAATTACAACCAGTTAGTAACTTTCAAGGAGCTAGCACTGAAACTTAGCATTCTGGAAATGAGAAGTTCTTTCAAAGCTCAGAAGATTGTGATACAATTTGTTATGTTTCACCAATTATGACTATGAAGTTGATCTAGAGTTTTTGTCATGTGTAGGTGTTTATGCTGGTGATCCTTCAAAACTAAGCATGAAAGCAGCATTTGGAAAAGTTTGGAAGCTGGAGCAAATTGGTGGCAGCATCATTGGTGGAACTTTTAAAACAATCCAGGAGAGAAATAAAACACCGAAGCCTCCTCGAGACCCGTAAAATTCTACTCCTGTTATCTCTCTTTCTTATCACTTATGTTCAAATTCTTAACTTTAGTATCTTTCAGCCGTCTTCCAATCCCGAAGGGCCAGACGGTAGGATCCTTTAGAAAGGGACTTATTATGTTGCCGGATGCAATTGCCAAAAGGTAACTCTTATCCTACTGGAATGCCATTTCATGAGGAGTATCTATTCTGTTTGTCTTGCAGTTATAATTCTTGAGTCCTTAACCATGATAGAAATACATCTTCTGTGGTATTTGTTTGGAAGATATTTAGGTTTTGAACAGTTATGGACATATTGCAGGTTGGGTGGCAATGTTAAGTTATCATGGAAGCTTTCAAGTATTACTAAATTGGACAATGGAGCGTATAGCCTGACATATGAAACACCTGAAGGATCTGTTTCTCTGCAGACAAAAAGTGTTGTATTGACAGTTCCATCTCATATTGCAAGCGGTTTCTTGCATCCTCTTTCTGTATGTTTTGATCTTAAACCAATGTCTATTTATGCATTTTATTTGTCAATTGTCATCTGCGAAAAGTTCAGTAATTAATTCTGCTGAAGCTTCTTTCTTGTTTTAGTGTTTAATTTCATAAACCACTTATGACTAGCTCACAATGTGAAGGAAATACTCTTGTTGAATGAGAAGTGCCTCATGACTACATGTTGCTCAACCAGTTTTAATTAATGGTTGGACTTTGTTTCAAACATATCTTTTTCTTTATATATATATATATATTATCAGATGCTCATGGCCCAATGAACATAATGGCTATATTTCTGTTGCAATAATCTGAAGTCCAGCATATCTGCCCACAAGTACTCTTATTTTTGCATTAATTCCATTATAAGCATAAATTTCATATAGAGCTAGCTATTTTTCAAGGGTTTTGATAGCCTTGTTATTTTTCAGTAATCTTTAATCGTCAAATTGGTTCAGGGTATAGTTGCATATATTCTGCTTGGTTCTTTGAATGTCTCCTTATTCGAAAGAGCTTTCCTTTTCCCTTGATAAATAATTCAGAAGAAATCTTAGTTGCTTGCTAATGCTTTTATTGTCTAAGAAGTATTGAATTAGCCCTTGGTATTGTCCGATAGTAAGAAGAGAAACACATCATGAAATAATCGTGTTTCACCAACTTGTTTATTCTTTTTCTGCAGTTCTATTCTTTGTTTTTTCAGTTAACAAGATTAAAATTCAATTTTCTGAATATATAATTATCTTGTTCATGTATACTCAGGCTGCTGCTGCTGGTGCCCTATCAAAACTTTATTACCCTCCAGTTGCAGCAGTGTCTGTTTCATACCCCAAAGAGGCAATTAGGACAGAGTGCTTAATAGATGGTGAGCTTAAGGGGTTTGGTCAGTTGCATCCACGCAGCCAAGGGGTGGAGACCTTAGGTGAGTGTTTTAGGTGTACATTTTCATTCACCATACAGTGGCCCATCAGAAACATCATCTTGAACCTAACGTCACAATCATTTGTTTTACTGAATATATCATGCCAAACTTTTTTTTTTTTTTTATTCCTCAGGGACTATATACAGCTCATCTCTTTTTCCCAATCGAGCACCAGCTGGAAGGATTTTGCTCTTGAACTACATTGGAGGGGCCACCAACCCTGGGATTTTGTCCAAGGTAAGATGATTCAATGATTTGTTAAGTTTTGGTTTTCTATCAAGATTTATGCCAGATAAAGATTATAGACATATGATGGTGAGATTTGGACAAGTGTGGTTGTGAGGCTATTGAGGATATGTTCTCGTGTAATAGTTTTAGTTGGGATTTATCCATTTAGGTACCTAATTTTGTCCTCATAATTGCCACTACTAAGCTTATGGACTTTTACTTCAGATAATCTGAATCACTGATTGGATTTGAATTTTTAACATGTCAAATTCAGATCTTTGAATTATTATAGGTGGTTGATCTATTTCCCTTAGCTTAAATTCTTATTACCTATTGCTGTCACCCATCTTCATTTTACTATTCACTGTATTTCTGTACAGACGGAGAGTGAACTTGTAGAAGCAGTTGACCGTGATTTGAGAAAGATGCTAATCAAACCCAATGCGAAGGATCCATTTGTGCTAGGTGTGAGAGTGTGGCCGCAAGCCATTCCACAGTTCTTGGTTGGTCATTTAGATATCTTAGATACTGCAAAAGATGCCCTGAAAGACACAGGCTTGGAAGGGCTGTTTCTCGGGGGTAATTATGTATCAGGTGTAGCATTGGGTCGGTGTGTAGAAGGAGCTTATGAAGTTGCAGCTGAGGTGACCAATTTCCTCTCCCAGTATGCTTATAAATAAGTTAGATGGAGGCTTCAATTGAGCTGTGGCTTATATGGTAGATTCTATCCGGCTGTTCTGTGAAGTTATCGAGTAGTTTACTTTGAAGGGGAATAAATTCTTGTTTTACTTTTGTGCATGTAATTTATTCTTTGCTTCATAATAAATGTAATTTCACCATTTATGTTGCTTATTCATTTATTACAAAATCCATATGCAAGAGATGTTGGCCGTAAAGCAGTTCCAGTACGCCCTCCGTTACCGACAAACATGCTGCAGCTTTAAGCTCATAAAATCTAATAATCTATCAAATGTTATACCCGCTGGCTAGGTATATTAAGAGCCGCCATTAGCTGCCCTACTGGGCACTGTGCAAACTGGAGATGCGGCTAGCAGCCTAATTATTGACATAAATCAGAACACTTTTCTTTTTTGTTGTGCAC
The DNA here is from genome assembly GCA_949634005.1 of Mallotus japonicus. NCBI lineage: Eukaryota > Viridiplantae > Streptophyta > Magnoliopsida > Malpighiales > Euphorbiaceae > Mallotus > Mallotus japonicus. Next base: position 17,241 of record CATIWK010124046.1, read on the forward strand.
ATCAGAAAACACATGCATGACTGTTAGACCATTGGCGCTCTGGACAAAACACGTTAAAAAAAAAAAAAAGGGCAAAAAAGCTAGATATCAATTATATACATTTAGCAACACCACCAAAAAATTCATATCTGAAGTCCGAACTAATGAAATTCAGCCTGTTAATACTCCTCTTTTTTTTTTAGCATGGCCTGTTGATACTCAAATCATTTAATTTCTCAAATTTAAATCCAAATTAATAAAAAAAATCTATGTTTGAGGTACCATAATACGTTTGATTATATATCAAACTATGGCTTTTTTTTAGATGGGCTAGAGCACGCACTTGAAAAAATTTCTCTAAAATGTAAGGGTGGCACTTGATGGAGATTGAGACCTGGAAATACGGCTTCTACTCTAGGGAAGCCGATAGAGCAGGCTATGTAAACAACCCAGGCGGCCAATTGTCTAGAAAAACTTGGCAATTCCACACAAACGTAGCATAAAGTCCTGAGGCTATTACAGTTGATTAGTTGGAAAAAAGGCCGTAAAACAGGCCTAAACAAGGGATCATGCCTCACTGTAGGGTCTAGTTATGGAGACATACCTAGGTGGGTAAGTGAAAAAATAAAGGCAAATCTTTGACTGTTGGAAAATCAAAACTTCAAAGGCATATATTAGACATGATGATTGAAAAGTAAATGCACAGAAGCACAAATACAGCTACTAAAGAAAAATAATGGGAAGGATTTGGTCCAAGGGAAGCTAATAAGTAATAAGAGCTGCTTCTGGAGAAAAAAGGGCTGATATTAGTAACTTAGAGTCGAAACTAGAAACACAAATAGTTGTGTTTAGAGACCAAAAAGTCATATTGGAAGAAGCAAAAAATAAAGGCAAGTCGTATGATAGCCAATGGAAGCAAACATTATGGTAGGGGTGGTGGGGAACATTTACTTCTTCTTTTTCTATGCTTTCTTTCTTTTTTCCTTGGTTTGTTTTAATTCCTAGCATTTGTCGTTTCTTTAGGTCTAAGCAAGATTTCTTGTTTTGTTTGTTCCCTCTTCACGTTAAAGTAAAGAAACACACACATATTACAGCTTACATTTGACACTTGGATTTCACACGTGAATAAGAGGAGCCGTTGAATAAACAAGCAATGAAAGAATGTAAAATTTTTTTGCTTTGTGTCTTATCTTCCTTCTTTACATCTTTTCCTTGTGTTCCGAAATTGAATTGATTGCATGTCCCCAATTTAGTATGTCAGGATTTCTTGTTCCAAACTGGTTAAAGAACATACGAGTCTGATCTCATAATTATCAGGCAACCCTTAGTCATACCCTTGTCAGGATTTCATTTTTTATATGTGTCAAATTATTACAGGATTAGCTTGCCTTTAATCACTAAAAATAATTTCGTCCAAAGTAATTAATTCATACCATCATAATCCAAGGAGCTTTTCGTTGTAATTCGAAAATCTTTTATATATAGTGAATTATTTTTTTATGGTAACAATTTTATTAATAATTTTTAATCATAATTATTATCAGAATTACATCTATAACTTATGTTAAAATATAGATAATCAATCAACGAATAAATAGTCAAGTGATCATTCCTATTTAAAGACATCTTGAGATATAGATTTTGTATTTTATACGTTGCGAACAAATATACAATAATGATAAAAAAAAAAAAAGCATACAATAAAATATTAAAAAAAATTCAAATTTAAAGCTTTTGTGTTTTAAAATTTGGGACAAGTATAAAAAAGTATCATGAGGTTTAATGTTTTTTCGCTTATGATCCTATGGTTTTTTTTTTTATGATACTTCAGTACCTTATGATATTTTCTGTAAGTAAATTTAGGTCAAATTCATTAACACCGTTAATTGTGATGATGTGGATGCTGATATTGATATCCACATCAGCACGTTAATATTCACGTTCACATCAACATGTCAACATCCATGTCAGTACAGCAACATCAATGTCATTGTAGTTAACGGTGTTAGTGAATTTGACCTATATTTATTAACGGTAAATATCATATAGTACTGAAATGTCACGAAAAAAACCAAAGGACCATAAATGAAAAAGTGTTAAATCACATAATACTTTTTTAGTCTATCCCTTAAAATTTTACTAAATTATACATGTTTCTCGTAACCATTTCTTAATAGACTTTTTTTTTTTTTTTTTGGCCAAGGGGGATTTGGGGAAGGGGTTGGAGTGGGGGTTCGAACCTCCCACATCCAAGTGGGCAATGAAGCCCTCTACCACCACAGCTATTGCGTGGTGGTCATTTCTTAATAGACTAATGGCAACATTCTAAACTGCATAACTAAATTAATAAAAAAAAAAATAATTTTGAAGCGTTTAGAAAGTGTATGAAACACTAGGACCATATAACTTTAAGTAAGGGACATCTCAAATGTTTCTATGTGTTTCATTGCAAGTTGAAGCATCAACATCTCCAATGGTTGTTTTATGGAAATATACAATGTCACAAAGATTATTAAAGTACACAAAATGGTGTCGCTCTATAGAACAACATATGCATATATATATCACCCTTAATAATGTAGGAATGAACCCAATGTCATCCATGCGCAGCACGATAATCTAATCCATTGAACATTGATATGAGATTGTATGTTTAAGTGTTAACTTCAATGCTTGTTTCTGCCGCATAGAAGGGTCCCAAATACCAATGCTTTTGTGTCCGTTCTTGCTCGCTGCTGGTTTGAACTTGAATTTCAGTCACTTGTCTACATTCATCTCTTCACTCTTCAACCTTAGCCCACTTCACTATTTTAGTCCTAGTCAACAGCGATCACATCTTCCTCCCACTTCAAAGATTTATCATATCATATCCCAACATTGCGACATCAGTGAACGTGCAACAATCAATACCTTATTTCATTTTCTTGACGAAGCCATATGATATAATTGGGTTCAAGTGCAATAGCACTCTTACATGGTTTTCCATAGGATGACACCATCCACCCAAAACTGAGTTTTACATTATAAATAAAAATATCAAACATACGCACTATAAATATACGTAAGGATGATTGTAATTTTATTTTTATTTTTTTGTCTCTTTGATTAATCCGATGCAACGAGCTCTAACTAATTCGGATAGAACTATATAAAAGCGCCAAAAATTCTCACTAATTGATTTAATATGATTACATACACCATGATTTGAGTATAAAACATTATTTAAGCGAGAATAGTTTTTATTAACTGATTCCAATAATTATTAATTAAAAATTTTTATATTTTAAATAACTTGAATTAAGATATATGTGTTATAAATTTAATGGCTCGCTGTGGTATATTCAGAATATTCTCAATAAAAGATCACTAATTCCTATTAATAATATAGTCAATGAAAATCCCTTTAAAACTAAGGTTAACATCCTAATCAATTGCTACCTCAGCATTAGACTTGAGACCTGCATTATGTCACCTTCTTCTGCCACAAACTTCTCCAGCAGATAAATTTTTGCATCTTTATCCCCACTACTTTATTGAATTTTTATTTTTTTTTTTAGGGGGAGGGGGAAGGGAGATTCGAGGCATCCAAGGGGATGCCTTCCAACCCAGATCAAGAGGCATGGGCTTATTGAATTTTTATTGAAGGTGAAGCTCTTTAAAACCAAATTATCACCTATATTTGCCTTTTCCATTTCAATTAAATTTATAAGAAAAGACGTGCAAAAATTAGAAAAGATTTAAAGAAAAAAGTTTGAAGGAGAATAAAATTGACAAAATCTGTACTAATAGGCTCATGAAACGCATTAAAGTTAAGCTAAAACCAAAATGATGACAATCTAAGTCGGCTCTTGCCAGACACGTGGAGATGTCGGGCCAATGAGTTACATAAAAGAAATGGCTGCCCCCACTTCATAGTTTATTCATCAAACACCCCCTTCTATTTATAACCTCGAATCTAAGGTGGCGGCTTTAATTTGTGCTTCTGCTTCCACTTCAACATCTTCTTTGTTTTGTTTTTAAAAGAAACTATGGGCAGAGGAGACTCTACTAGCTCTTCCTCATCACTTGAAAGCAGCAATTACCCAGTTTTATCAAGCAGGTCTTCTCTTTATCAGCACCAAAACAGAGACCTTAGCACTGATCTTAGGCTTGGACTTAGCATCTCAGCCTCTCAACAGGCCAACTTTTCTAACTCTATACCAAGGTACATTTGTTCATACATGCCTATATGGTACCCAACCCAGTTCGTGGGAATTCATTTATTTTCTGTGCGTTAGCAAATCACTAATTACTTTCTTTTTTTGGCTGGCTAATTCACGTTAGTGAGTCAGATAGGCCACCGGTCAAGCCACGGCGAAACAAGGCATTGGCTACAGAAGAAAATGAGTGCAACAGTGCTACTTTCTTTGTTAAAGTTTACATGGAAGGCATTCCAATTGGCAGAAAACTTGACCTATTGGCCCATGATGGTTATCATGACTTAATTACCACTCTTGATCACATGTTCAACACCAATATTATCTGTTAAGTAGCTTTCTTGTCTTTGTTTTTTGTTTGCTTTTGTTGGATTAGTTTATTGATATTGACAACAAAGCTGTATATTAATTTGATCCCAGCAGGGGCTGAAATGGAATGTGAACATTTCGAGCAATGTCATGTGTTAACATATGAAGACAAAGAAGGAGATTGGTTGATAGTTGGGGATGTTCCATGGGAGTAAGTTTCACAGTTTCATTTATGATCATTTCTTTTCATTACTATTCTAACAATATTAATGTTTTGGTAAGTGGGTTTGATTACTTATAATCATGGATTTGATTGTGATTACAGGATGTTCTTATCTTCTGTCAAGAGATTGAAGATCACAAGGGCAGAGATTAATTAGGCAGCAGTGGCTCTTTTTTCAATCTTGGATTGAAAACATGTATATCTAGATCATGCAGGAAGAGGAAGATGATATGGTAGTGAAAAAATGTTTGAGAATCACAGAGATGTACATTCCTTTAACTCTTATGATAGAAGGAAAAAAAAAGAATTTTGGTTTTTGCTTGTAAATTTGCTATTTCTAATGTTTGTTTTGTCCTATTGGATGTCTTTATTGCCCACAGATTGATTTATGACTATGATCTCTTGCACGCATATAACTCTGGAAGAAAAGAACTTTCTGATGAATTTAACACTGAGACAGTTACCATTAAATTTAAAAGATTAATATTGATTAGATCATATAAATTAGAATATGAATAAAAGTTCTAAAAAAAATTCTAATAGACCAACGAATGAAAGATTCATTCTATAATCCCACTATGATGTGCTAATTAATTAAGCATGAGTCAGAATCCAATTTATATATACTATCTTTAAAGGCAATTTTTGAATTTCTTTAATCATTGTAGGTTGTAGGGCATTGGCTAGGTTTAGCTATAAAAATTGGACTATATTACATGTTGCGCTGGTCACTACATGATAAAAATTTATTTTTTAAATTTATATTTTTATCTATAATATAGGAAATTTGGGCCATAATTCGGGAGTATTTTGATGAAAAATTCTAATAATATATCATGAGACGTATTTTTTTTTCATAAAAATTTGAGATGGTTCAAATATTTAAATTAAATTAGTTTGTGACTTGGTTAATAAGGAAATCATATGACTGGCTTATGACTTGCAAGGATCCTCCAAATAAAATGAGTTTTTTTTTTTTTAGCAAGAAGAAAATGGATTATATAGTTTGGTTTAATTGCAAAGTTTTAATTAAGTGGCATTGGCATAGGACATCATCTAATCCTAAAAAGAAGGTTCTCTTTACTTAAGATGATAAAAACTCGAATTCTTGTCATTATGCTATTCACTGCTGCCTTTTTAATTGGACCAAGTGGATTTGCTAGCACTTTTTGCTGTCCCTAATCTGTATGATTTCCGTTCAACTAAACAACAATAATGCAAGTAATTAACACATCCTGTGCGACCCATAATTCTCTGGACAATTGATTTCTTTTTTCTTGGACAAAGTAGCAGCTAAAGTAAAAGTTTTGTTGTAAAACGTGTTCCTCTCTCGACAGATTTACTTTTGATAATTCTGAAGATTTTAAGGAGCATAAAAAGTTGTTCTTATGCAGCTCAACAACTCCTTAAGATTTCTTGGCATTTCCTATGACAGACAACTTTATTCATCTTTTTTTTTTTTTTTTTTGGGGTGCCCTGTAACCCTAATGATGTCTTCTTCACAAGCCAACCAATAACCATCAATTACCTACAGATCCTTTGTCTCACCAATCCATTTCTTGCACATATATGAACTCCCATAGTTAAAAAGATTTTGCAAGAATTTTAATAAATAATAAATAATAATGATAATGATTATGATCCCTTTAGGAAGAATCACCAGTTGCTCCAGCTCAAAGCCCAGCTTTATGTTTCTCTATAAGCCCAAATATAGGCTTCTAAACCTCTTCTCAGTAAAGGGCTGGGTCCAGAAATGCTACCACTCCCAAGCCAAGTCAATGTCCAAGAAAAGGTCTAGGCCAGTAGGCTTAGTTCATCTACCCACTTAACTTGGTGACAAGAATGTTTGGTAAAGAGTGGGGAGGGAGAGCCGATGAGAGAATAATTAAGTAATATAAAAATATTTTAAAATGTATAGTTTCATGGATTTAGAGAGGAAAATTATAATAATCTAAATTTTAAAAATCATTTAAAAAAATAATTTTTATCAGTTGATTTTGATTATAATTGGTGTTATTTAGCCAATATTTTTTTGAAACCATTTAGCCAATATTAATACAAAAGAAAAATAGATTATGCCAAAATTATATGTCTCTATTCCTTTGACCTCTTTCATCCCACTCATTTTTTTTAATGCACGACCCAAGCACAATGCAACGATTGCTAAAAGACAGATTCAAAAGAAAAAAAAAAAAAAGGAAATTGAGAGGGAATCACGCACAATATTCAGTTAAGACACAACAGAAACTTCCATTAAAAAGAAACAAATCGCAACAGCCAGCCACCCAGCAACTACAACCATATTGCAATGCTCTGTTATTGTACAATGATTAGAGACAAAAACTCTTTAAAATGTTTAGCTAAAAGGTTTCTGATTTTCACAATCTAAGTTAGGTCCTGTAGTGACATTAAACAACTTGGCATATCTCTGAAAATAACCTATGCGGTCATTAACTCTACTATCATTAGGAATTCCACATTCAAGGCCACCATTGATTATGTTAGTCACCAATCCATATCCTGCAGTCCTATTAGCTGCCAAGTCTGCTTTTGTGGGGACATATTCTCCTACCATCACTTCGTGACAAGAAGGCTTCGGCTTCTGCTCCGTCATCCAAAACCAAAGACCTGTCTTGAACGCAATTAAGGAATTGTTGGCTACTATTTCTGGGTTCTTCAACCCATCAAACCCCAAGGCCTTGCCTGCTGGTCCATAGTTGTAATTCCTGCAACAGCGTCATCACATGTAAACTAACTACTTTTATTGTAGCTATTTATTATAAACGCTAGATATATATAATTTAAGTTCCCAAAATCATAACGTTAGTGATGAATTTAACATTACCATGATAGTTGAATGGGTCCTCTTCCTTTGTAAGATTTGCCAGGGAAACAAGGCCACTGAGTATTGGTTGAGTCACAATAATTACTCTGAGGACTCACTTCCTCTTTGAAGCACAGACCCCATGCAAATGGTCCATCGGGTGCAGTAGCCCACCCACCAGTTGTCTCATGGGATATTTGAGCAAGAAATGCTGCAATCTCTCTCTTTCTCGTCGCCAAACTTCCTACATGGCCGAACCTTGGGAAACATTTCGTGGCCTGGATGAAGGATTCATAAGTGTAAAAATCTTTTGCAGGGCATGCGTTATCGTCCTTGTGTAGGAATATGGAATCAAATAGGTCTTTACTAATGAGAGAAGAAATGGGAAATTTTCTAGCTTCTGCTCCATTATATGATGCAGAAAAAAGGAGAGTATAGAAGAAAACTAATGAGAGGAGCAAGTTGAGAGAAGACGTTGCCATTGTTAAATTGAAACCGATTAAGCAAATCCTTCGATGTCTTACGTAAATTATATATAGATAGATGGTGATGCTCTTAGATAAAATATCGTTGACCTGTTATAAATCATCCATGTGAATTTGTAAATTATATAATGTAAATTCATTTTTTTTGACTGGTCAATCCATATATATAGCAATTGACTTGGCCGGCCTCATCACCCACATTCATTGCTTTAATGATCCTTATTATATATTCATATTATCAAAGTGAAAATGTCAGACACCAACAGTCGTTAGAATCAATTGGTAGGGAACTGTTTTCGCTTAAGTTAAATTTTAAGTTCGAATTTTATTGTATACAATCGCATTGAATTAGTTATTATAAAATTTTTATCGCCATTATGATTTTACTGGGTCGAACCAAATTAATTAGAGTTCATTAAACTTTGAATAGCAATGATTTATAAAAAAATAAAGTTGAAAATGTTGACACCAACCATAATACCTGCTTCCTCTCTCCAATCTCAACCTCTATTTCGCCCGCTGATTATAGAGAAAAGTTTGAGCATAATTAATCAAATTTCATGCCATTTAAATATTATAAACTACCTTACATATATATCATTCAGATATTTATAATTTATTTATTTTATGCATTTGTGCGTGTATTTAGGCTCCTTTCATGCCAATATAGTGACCGGAGATATGAGTGTTTACCCAGTCGTCCACTAACTGATGCTATTTGCACCAGGCTCATAAAGTGGACAATATTGGTGGCTGCCTGCGGAGCTCACACATAAATTCATGAAAGCAAATGCTGTTTCCACTAACTTCAATTCAAGAATGCTATTGCTAAGCCTTAAGCAAGTAAAAACGAAAAGATCATTTCATGGCTGCAAGTTATGTAAATGCTTCTGGAGTTTCAACGAAAAAAAAATTATATTTCAAACATAATATTCAACATTGATAAATTAAAATTCATCGGGACAGGTACTTTTTTTTTTTTTTTACATTGAATCAATGTGTTTTTGGTGGCTAGACCTAGCTTGGGTGTAGTTGACAATTTCTTTTTCAAATTTTTATTATTCTACGTTTACTTTGGCTTGAGTAATGGACATTATAATTAAGATTATGTGTTCGATCCCTTCCCTTGACCTCTCAATTGTTAAAAAAAAAAAAATTACTTTTGACATCATTTAGTTGGTCCAATTCATTGACTCAGAAAAGTGCCTAGCATATGTAAAATGGAGACCTAACTTCTCTCTTTTTCTCTTAAACTTTCATCTTTTTCTTCATTGTAGATTCGGTCTTGAGGGGTTTTTTTACAATCTTTTCTCTATAGATCTGAAGTTATTCTTCAGATTATTTACAATCTTTTTGTATCTTTGCTAGTAGTCATGAATAAGTTTTTAGTAGGAGTTTATTTCTCCTTTTTATGCTTGAGATCTAAATGGGAGCCGAATTTTGAGAGTTGTTGGAGCGATTTACTCGATTGCCAAGAAGACTCTCAGTCAACAAATTTTTTCTATTTGAAGGCTGTAACCGAGTTAATCATACTTGCAGACAACTTAGGGATCTTGTTTCGATCTACTCAGTAGACAAATTATTCAGGACAAATCTATGTTTTGCATAGATTTTCAGTTTCTGCTTTGTCCTCTTTTTTGACATTTTAATGGTTCTCCTACCAATTTTGATAGATGTTGTGGGTTTGTTATTTATCTAGTTTCAGTTGTTGACCTTCAAATATTTAGTTATAGATTTACACAGTGATTATATGTCTGTATTTCTAACTATATTAATTCAGTAATGATATATTTTATGACTTTGACCAAACAAAAGAAAGTGCCTAGCTTTCTCCTGTTCTTCTCATTTGGCAGCAAAAACAAATTAATTAGTTGACCTTTGAAAATCGGCTCCTGCCCAAAGGTAGTCAAAAGACATTGGGGTCTTATTTTCTCTTTTCTTTAGGTCCAATCCAGTGCCCTGAAGACTATGCATTGAGTTGGCCTTAGTTCTCAGTATTTCCAAAACAAGATCCAGCCCATCAATTATTAGATGATCTTAGGCCATCTGCAAAATGGGTATTTGGTCTCCAACCGATACCCAAATCAAAACGCATTTTGCGTTTTGTAAACATGGAAAACATATAACTGCGTATCCCCTGTTCACAAAACACAAAATGGGTTTATTTTTTTTATTATTTTTTCTTTTTTCCATTAATCCCTAACTTGTAAAAATTGTCAACTTAGTTCAAATTCATAATGTCTATAGATTTTTTTTTTCAACAATTTAGTCCAAATTTTTATTTTATTTAAAATATTTTTCTTAAATGTAATATATATATACACACACTAATTTATTATTAAATGTAATTTTTAATCATAATTTTTATTTTTAATTAAGTATTAAATATGGCGTTATATAATTTATTAATTTAATATTATTTGAGCAATACCAAAATATATTATTAGTGGATGAATTTGTTAA
>CATIWK010124083.1:0-10135 GCA_949634005.1 Mallotus japonicus
AAAAAAATAAAAAATAAATAAAAAGGATACGTAGAATTGAAATGAACAAAACCTAATTTGAGCCAAGCTCTGATACCAACTGATGCGAGATCACTAATTTAGCAACCATACACCCCGATAGTTAATGAGCTATGATACATAAGGATCATATCACACAATTTCTAAAGACACTATACATTATGTTGACTTAAAAAACACATTATACTCGGTAGTATAATGTTTGACATGAAAATACACTACACTCAATTATGTAGTGGTAATATAAAAGATGTATTGCACTCGGACGTACAGTATGATTTTTGAAGATATACTATACTCAGACGTATAGTATGATTTTGGAAATGTACTGTACTCGGACGTACAATATTAATTTTGAGAATTCATTGTACTAGGATGTACAATGTTGATTTTGGAAATGTACTGTACTCGGACGTACAATACTGATTTTGAGAACTCATTGTACTCGGACGTACAATGTTAATTTTGGAAATGTACTATACTCGGACGTACAATACTGATTTTGAGAATTCACTGTATTCGGACGTATAATGTTGATTTTGGAAATGTACTGTACTCGGGAGTACAATACTGATTTTAAGAATTCACTGTACTCGAATGTACAATGTTGATTTTGGAAATGTATTGTACTAGGACGTACAATGCTGATTTTGAGAATTCATTATACTCGGACGTACAATGTTGATTTTGGAAATGTACTGTACTAGGACGTACAATGCTGATTTTGAGAATTCATTATACTCGGACGTACAATGTTGATTTTGGAAATGTACTGTACTCGGACGTACAATACTGATGTTGAGAATTCACTGTACTCGGACGTACAATGTTGATTTTGAGATTACACTGTACTCAGACATACAGTGCTGATTTTGAGATTACACTGTACTCGGACGTACAGTGTTGATTTTTGAGATTACACTGTACTCGGACGTACAGTGTTGATTTTGAGATTACACTATACTCGGACGTACAATGTTGATTTTGAGAATACACTGTACTCGGACGTACAGTGTTGATTTTTAGATTACACCGTACTCGGACGTACAGTGTTGATTTTGAGATTACATTGTACTCGGACGTACAGTGTTGATTTTGAAATTACATTGTACTTGGACGTACAGTGTTGATTTTTAGATTATACTGTACTCGGACGTACAGTATTGATTTTGAGAATACATTGTACTCGGACGTACAATGTTGATTTTGAAATTACACTGTACTCGGACATACAGTGTTGATTTTGAGATTACACTGTACTCGGACGTACAGTGTTGATTTTGAGATTACTCTGTACTCGGACGTACAGTGTTCATTTTGAGAATACACTGTACTCAGACGTACAGTGTTGATTTTGAGATTACACTGTACTCGGACGTACAGTGTTGATTTTGAAATTACACTGTATTCGGACGTACAGTGTTGATTTTGAGATTACACTGTACTCGGAGGTACAGTGTTGATTTTGAGATTACATTGTACTCGGACATACAGTGTTAATTTTGAGAATACACTGTACTCGGACGTACAGTGTTGATTTTGAGATTACATTGTATTCGGACGTACAGTGCTGATTTTAAGATACACTATACTCAGACGTACAGTCTTGATTTTGGGATACACTGTACTCGGACGTATAGTCTTGATTTTGAGATTACACTGCACTCGAACTTACAGTGCTGATTTTGAGATTACATTGTACTCAGACATACGGTGTTGATTTTGAGAATAAAAATTTTACATGTAATGCATGCAAAAATCAAACTTGATGCAGACTGATTTTGATGATTTTTGAACTCTTTTATGCTGATTAATTATACTGATGATTTAACAATTCATTGAATTATTAAATCATGTCAATGACTTTACAGTTTTCAATTTAGGAATTAATTCCCTAACTAAATTGCAATTTAGGACTAAATTGCAAATAAAAACTGTAGGACTTAAATGCAAGCAAACCTGAAGGACTAAAGTGGATATTTGCCACTTTAATAAAAGCTTCTTTTCCTTCTTTTTCCTATCCATCACTTTCATTCTTCCTATTTCTTCTTTTCTTTCCTTTCTCTTTCACTTGGATTTCCAATCTTCTTTTCTCAATTACTTCTTCATTTGATGTCTGATCTTCAATCTGTCTGATCCTATGGCCCACCTGCAACGTAGACTACTTGGAAATAGCTCCCGACAATCAGATCCAGTCATTTCACCTTTACATTTTCCTCAAAACAATCTTGGGCTTAATGAAGGAGAAGTGATAACTCCATTAACCCATTTGCATCTCCATAGGAGCTCTCAAGCTGGTGATGGGGTAAGCTTTCTTTCTCTGCTTCCATTCTGCAAAATTATTCATATGATTAGGAATTGTAACTGTATAGATTACATGTTCATGCATATATTTAGAGAGTATTTACTATATCAAACAAATAAAACTGCATGAAATAGCTATTTTGAATGTGAAAATTTGCAAAACTGAAGTGTGCATGCGAAAGTCAGTATCAAAATTCTGGTCAGACCTTTGGATTTCCGATCGGAAATCTGTATTTTTGATCGGAAGTCTAGATTTCAGATCGAAAATCTAGAAATCCGATCGAAAATCCAGTTTTTCGATTTTCAAAATTTTTTTTAAAAATAAAATGTAAACAAAATCAAGAGATTATAAAGAGAAAATGATCCTATTAATTTCTGAACTCCATTCAGAAACCACTGAAGTTCTCGGGTTGATTTCATTTGGCTCGAGAATTGTTTCATGATTTGTTTGGAGAGGTAGTACAACACATCTGGGCATCTGGCTTCAGACGCTTCATTGCTGCTTTACCGACTGTTCGGGGTAGATCAGACCACTATTCTCTTTTTGCTTTGATTGAGAGATGGATGGATACCACTCACACCTTTCACACACGAGTGGCTGAGTTGACTATTTCTCCTATGAGCTTCTCTGCTATCACTAGGATTTCCTTTGGAGGTACTCTAGTTTCTTTTGATATCAGCTATTATCATCTTCCAGAAGATGCTCGGAGTTGTTATGTTCGTGACCTGCTCGGGTTTACTCCGACATGGAAGAATCGGAAGAACGTGCTCCTTTCTTCTCTTGTTTAGGGTTTCAAGAGGTTACCTACCACTACACCTTGTCAGATCCTTCAAAAGGCAAGATGTTTTTTATTGATATTGCTCGGCACTACCCTCTTTTGTGAGACTGGTCATGAGGTCCGCATTGCTATTTTTGGTCCACTTCAAGATCTTGCTAGAGTCACTACCTTCGATTGGGGATCCGCAGCTCTTGCTTATCTTTACTACAGACTAGACACTATCTGTAGAGGTGCTGTGATGATGTGTGGCTTCTGGCACGTTCTACATGTATGTCTTCTAACTTTCTGATCTTCTTATTTTTCCAACCTTTTCCTTTACCTTAACCAATTCTCCTCTTTCAGATCTGGGGTATTGAGATTGGACTGATTAGAGGCTTTAGCGTTGTTAGCCTTGACAGGAGTCTTCCTCTGATGCAGAGATGGGGTTCGTCTCGTCTGTCTAACATCAGACATGATTTACAGACTTACTGGGAGCAGTTGAACTCTTTGACGTGGGACCAGGTAAAATAAATTCAATTTTTAGTATTTCAACAACTTATAAAAACTGAATTTTAATTTAAGTGAATGAATTTACAGGTCCAATCAGATTGGCTAGCTGGTGCTAAAGACATTCAGTGATATGATTTTATGGCTGCTGCTGTGAGGCTCGAGACTATGAGGATTTTGCTTCCTAGTTATGGTTGTCTGATGTGGTATCTTGGCGAGCGTGTGTATCATTGGCACTTGGGACCTACCAGGAGGCGTGTTCCTTCTCCTATCCCTTCTTCGATGCTATGGAGTTGTAGCATGACTGGTCCTGAGCTTAGAGCAGCTCTGAAGGGATATGATGCTTCGTCTCTTCTTGAGCGTTCACGTCATTACCGGCAATACATTCAGAAGAACCTTTTGGAGCAGGTTCCTACAGATCCAGCTAAGGTAAATCCTTCAACCTCCTGTCCTTTATTTTCCTTGTGCTGTCACTGACTGTCATTTATAGTTCGAGGATGTAGGCTCTCCCGCTGCTGATGAAGTTATGGAGGAACAAGCCGATACTGAGAGGACTGAGACTGAGAGGACTAGTCCTAGACATGAGTCTCATACCCAGCATGCTGAGACTGTTCGTGAAGAGTCTTCGTCGGGTACCACTTTAGGTGATATTTCACTTCTAGATCGATCTATGTACTTCTGCGCTCCTGTTGTCCAGACTCCTGTTGAGCAGCACATCAGCTTTAACATGATACAGCCTCCTCTTTTCTCTCCACCAGATGCTTCTCATGTGAGTATGATTCTCTATTTTATCTGCACAAACTAAGCACTTAATGCTGATGTTTGTTATTTATAGATTCCTCGGACACAGGCAGAGTACCTGTATGGACTTGCTTCGTTACAAAGATTATTTACTATACAGGTCACTTACAGTTGGAGAGTAAGTAATCAAAACATATATGCACATGTATGTGTGATGTGTATGAAATGCATGATTCTAATCAAATAAATGCAACAGAGCTATGCTGAGGACTTAGAGCGTCAGAATGAGCGACTTCGATGTCAATTGGAGAGTTTAGGCATCAATGGTGTTGAGACTTTGACAACTAGACCTCAAGATCAGAGTGATGATCCAGTTAGAGGATGGAGTCCTTGGTCAGATATTTATCAGCGTGATGGTCCGGTTAGGAGATGGAGCCCTTGGCCAGACTCTAGAGCTCAGGATGACTGATCTTTATCTACTTTCTGTACTTGCATGACTGTACTCTGTACTTTGATTACTTTCTTTCTGCACTTTGAACTGTTCTAAACTGTTTCATCTTTTCTGAATGGATTACAGACTTTCTTTTAAATCAAACCTCAAATAGTGAATAGGACTTACTTACTTTTTTTTTTATCGGAATTCTACTGTTCCGATCGAAAATCTAGATTTCCGATCGGAATTATAGAAATCCGATCGGATTTCTAGATTTCTGATCAGAAATCCAGACTCCGACTTTGATTTTTTCAATTCCTTGTCCGCTTCGATTACTAATTTGAGTCTGATTCAAACACATTGCACAGAGGAAATCCTAATCTCTTCTAGATTCAATTTTAATATGCATATAAGTATCTAAGATGAAGATACATATCATTCCTTTTCAAGCTCCATCATGACTCAGGCTTCTCATCAACTGTTGACAAATTTTCTTAAAACCATGAACAGAGATGATTGGAACAAACTGAACCCTTTTCATGCAAAACCTTTGAAATCCCTGCAACATCTGAAGCTGAACATCAACTTCCTACATGTTGCTGCCACCTTTTGGGATGCTAAGGATCATGTATTCAGATTTAACAGTCAAGAACTATGTCCATTGATTGAGGAATTTGCTGCCATCTTAGGATGCTCATTAGACTCTGCCACTCCAATTGCTCTTCCCATTCTAGGTACACACTTTCCTGATAACTTGATTGCATTATTTGATATGCCCCCAGATGACATTTACTTGTGTTTATTCCCCTCTGGGACCATGAATCTCTCTTCTTTAATCACTGCTTGTGAAACAAAGGATAAAGACAATCCTGCTTGGATTAGAACCGTCTCTTTCTACTTCTATGCTTAATTCTTACTAGTTTCCTCCCAAGGAGAGGCCGATACGAGGATTATTAGCATCCTTGAACAAGTAGAAACTGGAGCTAATCCCATTCCTGTCATCCTTGCAGAAACCATTATTGGTTTAAACAATTTCAAAACCGAGCATCGTCTTTCAGGTAGTTTGCTTCTCCTTCAGGTATGTAACAAAAATCTTTATTTATTTATTTTTTATTTGATGCCTTAATTTTTGCCTAAGCTTCCCTTTCGGGTTTTCAACTTAGCGAGCTTTTTTTTTTTTAAGATTTGGTTACAGGAAAAGCTGAGCTTGCTCAATGCTCCTGTTAATTCTTTGGCTTATCAACCTCATCAGTTACAGTCTCGTCCTTTAAAGATAAAGGATATGCATACTATTGATCAATGGATTACCTGGATGAAAAGCATCATAGATGCAGAGATTACATGGACCTGTCCTTGGTGGAAACTGAAGTATGCAACTATTGAGCTATATGATCACTGTGTTCCCCTTCCTGGATTACACTTCTCTACCTTTATCACTCCTTCACGACTTTGCCGCCAATACGGACGTCGTCAGTTTATGGTGACTGTTTTATGCAACTTTGAAGGTTTTCCTCTGAGGCAAGATTTTCTGGATAAAGTGAAGACTTTATGGCCTCGAAGGACTCTTGAACAAAATTTGAACCCAAAAACTGATGTAACTACAGACGACAACTATAAATCTTAGGTTGTGATGCAGTCTATTGAACCACTAGGATTTGCTAGATACAAGAGAATTCAAATGTTACTGAATGAGTCTTAAAAGAAGAAACGAAGACATAATTAAATGGTCTCATAGTTCTAGCTTTCAGACTTTTCATGCTTTGCTTTTCCTTTTAGCAGTTATACAATATAATAAAGACCAAACATGCAATGTTCAAACAAAAATCCTTTTTCAATTTTATCCATTAATTAGGGCAAAAAATGAGAACATTTATTACATCATATGGTATAACTCCTGTTATCAGCTAGTCCTTTCAGATTTTCTAACTGAATATTTTTTCTCTCACTTTATTTCCCTAATTTTTGCCTGACTAGCTCTTTATGGTTTTTCTAATCAACGGGACCATTTTTTTTTATCATTATTCCCTAATTTTTGCCTGTCAGCCCTTTGCGGGTTTTCTGAACAGCGGGAATGTCCTAACTTTTGTCTGACCAGCCTTTTCAGGTTTTATAGTCAGCGAACTTTATTTCTTTATACTATTATTTTTACAGGTAGTACTTCTTGAGACGATCCAGGTTAACTGGCTCTGTGAATTCGTTCCCCTCAAGATCTGATATCTTGGTTGTTCCTTTAGGTAGAATTGTCTTGACTAGGTACGATCCTTCCCAATTAGGTCTGAATTTTCCTCTTGGATCGAACACTATTGCCCTTGACTGCTTTAGTACCATATCCCTAGCCTTTATCTTTCCAGGCTTAACCTTCTTGTTAAAGGCTCTTGCTATCCTTCTCTGGTAAATCTAAGTGTGAAATAAAGCATTCATCCTTTTCTCATCTAGGGATATAAGGTGATCATATCTCTTTTGTACCCATTCACTCTCATGAGTTTTTGCTTCCATAACAACCCTCAAAGATTTGATCTCTGTCTCTATAGGCAAAACTGCTTCATAACCATACACCAATGAGAACGGTGTCTGTCCTGTAGCAGTGCGCATAGTAGTTCTATATCCCCATAAGGCAAAAGGGAGATACTCAGACCAATCTTTGTATGTCTTTACCATCTTAGAGAGGATTCTCTTCACATTCTTATTAGTTGCTTCAACTGCACCATTAGCCTGAGGTCGATAAGGTGAAGATTTATGATGCTCAATATTATATCTTTTCAATAACTCAGCTGTTTCTGCCTGAAACTGAACACCATTATCTATCACAACATGATGTGGGACCCCATATCTGCAAATGAGACTCTTCTCAATAAATTTTGCCATCTATTTAGCCTTCAAAGTACTGAAGGATTCTGCTTCTATCCATCTCAAGAAATAGTCGATTGTCACTACTATGTATTTATGCCCATTCGAAGCTGTTGGCCTTATCTCTCCTATTATATCTATTCCCCATGCTGCAAAGGGCCACGGAGATGTCAGACTGTTTAGCACTATAGGAGGAAGATGACTAAGATTCCCATGTATCTTGCACTGATGACACTGTCTCACTATTTGGATACAGTCTCTTTCCATACTCAACCAATAGTATCCTTGGCAGACTATCTTCTTTACCAGGATCATCCCATTCATGTGAGATCCACAAACTCCAGCATGAATCTCTCTCATTACTTGTTCTACTTCATCCTTCTTGAGACATCTTAACTGCATTCCATTCGACATCCTTTTGTATAATATCCTGTCATAACTTGCATAATTGTGTGCAAGAACACGTAGAGCATATTTTTCTTTTGAAGTTGCTTTATCCGGATACTTCCTTTCCTCAACAAATCTCTGAATGTCATAAAACCATGGCTTTTCTTTTGGCCCTATCTGAGTACTCATGACCTGTTCCCCACCATAACATGGGGATTTCGTTTTCATAATTACCAAAGGTTTCATGCTTAACCCAATCAGTTTATCCCACATCGAAGAAAGTGTTGCCAAGGCATCTGCCATTTGATTCTCATCTCTTGGTAAATGTATGAAGAGACATTTAGTAAATTTTTTCATTAACGTCTTTAAATAGCAAATGTAAGGCTTTAACATCTCTTCTTTCACTTCCCACTCTTCATTAGCCTGACTAATAACCAACAGGGAGTCTACATAGACTAGCAGGTCTTTGGCTCCAGCTGCTAGAGCTGCTTCTACCCCATAAATACATGCCTCATATTCAGCCATGTTATTTGTAACTTTGAAGTCTAGTTTCTTAGCCATTGGGATGGTTTCTCCTTCTGGTGTGAGAAGAATGACTCCCAATCCTGCTCCTCTATTATTCACAGCTCCATCAAAATAAAGCTTCCATGCACATTGTTCTATTACTGCTAACTTCTCATCTGGAAACTCTAAGTTCCACTGCTCATCTCTTTTGACTGCATTCTGTGTTAGGAATTCTACTACTACTTTTCCTTTGATAACCTTGGTGGTGATGTACTCTATATTGAACTCGGTCAAAAGTACCAACCATCGAGACATTTTTCCAGTCAAAGCTGGTGCTTGAAACAAGTACCTTAAAGGATCTATCTTTGAAACAGCTTCTACTTTGTAAGACTGGAAATAATTCCTTAGTTTCCTTGTAGCCCATATCATGATCAAACACATTTTCTCCACGAGATCATATTTTTCTTCATATGGTAGGAACTTTTTACTAAGATAGTATACCGCATGCTCTATCCCTTCTGGTCCTTCTTGCGCTAACATTGCCCCCATTGCTTTTTCCTCTAAAGCCAAATGCAAGATTAAAAGCTTACCTTCCCTTGGTGGTCTCAATACAGGCGGATTAATAAGGTATTCCTTAATCTTGTCAAAAGCTTTCTGGCAATCTTCGTTCCATTCCACTGGTTGATTCTTCCTTAGGAGCTTGAAGATTGGATCACAAACCATAGTGAGCTTTGCAATAAACCTGCTAATGTACTGTAATTTCCCAATAAACCCTCGCACTTCTTTTTCTATTTTCTGTGCTAGCATCTCTTGAATGGCTTTGATTTTGTCTGGATCAACTTCTATCCCTTTATTACTGACTATGTGTCCCAATAACTTTCCAGAAGTAACCCCAAATACGCATTTCTTCGGATTAAGCCTCAGATTGTATCTTTCTATTCTTGCTAGAAACTTATCTAGAGCTTCAAAATGTCCTTCTCTTATTTCTGACTTGACCATCATGTCATCAACATATACCTCCACTTCTTTGTGCATCATGTCATGAAACAGAGCGGTTGCTGCTCTTTGATAAGTTGCACCTGCATTCTTTAATCCGAAGGGCATCACTTTGTAGCAATATGTCCCCCATTTTGTGATGAAAGCAGTCTTGATCTTGTCCATAACTGCCACCATTATCTGATTATAACCTAAAAACCCATCCATGAAGGAATACATTGCACTAGATGCTGCGCTATCAATAATTACATCAATGTGGGGCAAAGGGAAGTCATCTTTTGGACATGCTTTATTCAGATCTCTGAAATCTACACACATTTGAACCTTTCCATCTTTCTTGGGAACTAGTACTATGTTTGCCAACCATTGAGGGTACTCTACTACTTCTAGGAAATTTGCCTAGATTTGTTTGGCAATTTCTTCTCTTACCTTTTCTGTCCACTCTGGTCTTAACCTACAAAGTTTCTGTTTAACTAGTCTAGCTTCTGGGTATATTGGAATGCGATGCTCTGCAATTTCTCTGTCTAAACCTGGCATATCCTCATAGGACCAAGCAAATACTACCTTTCTTTTTGTTAATATTCTCTCAAATTTTTCCCTCTCTTCAGGAGTTAAATCATGTGATATAGAAATGTTCTTT
>CATIWK010124097.1:0-13310 GCA_949634005.1 Mallotus japonicus
TAAATAAATAAGAAAATAAACAAAAATAATTGTAAAAAAATAAAATCTTTATTTCAAATTTTTTTTTGCTTCCATTATTATACAATACAATACAAATATATATTTATTATTGATCACAATGTAAACAAATTAAAATAAGAAGAATAAAATAAATATGAAATATGAAAGAACAAACTTTTTTTCTTAATTATTTGTGAGTTGCAATATTGCCTTTACGAATATAAAATAAAAAATAAATATACATTAAATTTTATCAATTTTAATATTTAGAGTGAATTTTATAGTTATCTATTAAATATTTTCAAATGGTAAGTTTCCAATGACATATAATTAGATTACACATATACATATTTAAATTTTTTAGCCTACTAAAAAATAGATACAGTACTTAAAAATAACAAAATAAATAAATAAATTTGGTTTGCTATTAATATGTTTCATTTAAAAATTAAATTGGGTAATACTTATTATCTAATTTTTAATTTTATAACTAAATAATAATTTTTTTGATAAAATAACTAAATAATATTAATAAAAAGAAAAGTAACTCATAAATAAAGTTTTAATCATAACAAAATTTTTAAATTTTTTAACTCAATAATTTTATCAGTTACTTATATATTTAACATGTTTAGATATAAAATCTGTTTATAAATTAAATTACTTTACTGATTATTTACAAATTTAAAATATCTATTCAATATAAAATAAAAATCTACTGTCAGTATTAGTATAAATTAAACTACTTTATTTATTATTTGTATAGAAATTCAAAATACATATTTAACTTAAAATAGAAGTTTATTTTTTTCAATCTAATTTCATTTCATATGTAATAGATGTTTAAAATAGTATAACTACTTTTATCTCAACTTGTAAAATAATATATTTTTATTAAAACATTACCTCATATATTGTATAAATTTATAGATAATAAATTCACCTCTCTAATTGATAACACATGTTATTACTTTTGAATTTCCACCAAGCAATATAATATATATATATATATATATATATAGTGCATGAGATTAAATGGAAAATATAAGACCAATAAAAAATTTAAATACCAAGATAAAATTCAATACAGGAGATTAGTCACAATTTATATGCATTTATTATTTTCATCACTTTATAATATATAGTTTAGATTTTAAATACAAACTAAAACTATCTTCATTAATTTCAAAATTTATTAAAATTAAATTAATACTATTGTTGTTAATATATAAAAGAAGTATGTCCTTTTTCATCCAAAAATATTTTCCCTCTATTCATACTTTTATATATAGTCCAGATTTTGATTTAAAGTTTATTGCTTAAAAAAAATTATATTTTCTTAGTCACTTACATGTAAAATATATATCTATATTATGTATAAATCTTACGAAACAAATTATTCTTATTTATCAATTAATAAAAATTTTAATTTGTATAGTTTTATGATTTTCTAATTACTTTTATATGCATTAGAAATTGTGTGCAATTCCCCTCAAAAAAAAATTGTGTGCAATTATATAAATTAAACTAATAATAAAATTATTAATTTTAACTATTATTCATGATTCATATTTATGCAAAATGTATTACATTATAAATATGAATTTTTATAAAATATTTATAATTGAATCTTATAATAATTTAATAGTTTATGTATATAAAAGAAATTATTTTATTTTTATTTAAATCTGTTTGATTCTTAAATATAAAATTTCAAATTTTAAATACAAACTAACACTATCTTCCTCAATTTCAAAATTTTTCAAAACTAAATTAATACTATTTTTGTTATTAATAAAAATGTGTGTCCTTTTTTGTCCAAGAAAGTTTTTCCTCTATTCATACATATATATATATATATATATATATATATATATATATATATATATTATGATTATGATTAAAATTTTATCCCCTAAAAAACTAAAATTTAAAACTTTTTTAAGTAAAATTTTCAGTTTGTTATATATAAATAAAATTTTTATTTTTTTACATAGTATAATTGTAGACACCCTCGATTTGGGGTCCGCAGAGAAAGCCCGGTGAAGAGAAAGTTCGTATCCCGAATGCAAGAAGAAATCAAAATCCTCTTAGGATTAATCCGAAAAGCTTGAACGAAGCCTTGAAGCCTCAAAATCAGGCCCAAGATACCTAGCCTAATCACCTAACCCACCACCTTCAAAGCCTACCCAGGCCTTTTGGCCCAAAAGCCCACCAGGCCTGGGTGAAGAGGCGATCGCCTCACCGAAAAGGCGCCGCCTCTTCACCCCAGACATTGACGAGGCGCCGCCTCATCACACCTGTCCCCTGCAGCAATAAATGTTATTTACTGTTGCATTTAACTCAAAATCTACCACACTTCTCCAGCTGCATTTTTGAACGAAAACAAAGACTTTTAAGGCAAAAATCAACTAGAAAAGAGGAGGCAATGATGAGAAATACTTGGTAGAGATTAAACCTTGATTTTTTTGGGAAATTGGAGAGAGAGAGAGAGAGAGAAGCTTAAGTAGAGCTTAAGCCTGATTTTTTAGGGACTCTTAGCTATTTTTTTTTATTTAGAAAAAAGAGAGAAAAGAGAGAAAAAAACGTTCTTAAAGAAGAGAGGAAGAAAAACAAAAAGAAAACCAAGGAAAAGAGGGGAAGAGTAGAAACTCAAGCTTAAGGAACCTAATTCTTTGAAGGAGAAGAGGACTTCTTGCACTCAAATCATCAAACAAACTGTGAGGGCTGAGTTAGGAGCTCTGGAAGTTCTTCATTTAGTGAGGATTCTCACCTTTGAATTTTAAAGCTTCATTTTCATGTTAAAAGCATAAATTGTTAGATTTTTTGGTTTATTTTGAGTATCTTGTTATTCATTTGATGTTATATGAAAGTATGATTGCTTGAACATGTGAATCTTTAAGTTTTGAGTCCCTAGTTTGTGCTTATTTGCATGCATATTTAATTTGCTTGAGATTTAAGAAAGTGTAGTTTTCTGTGCTGTTATGCCTGTTGAAGAGGCGTCGCCTCTTCAAAGAGGCGCCGCCTGTTCACATAGAGGCGATCGCCTCTCGCCTAGAGTTCAACACAACTCTGCTTCATTTCAGTATACATCTGGTATATTTCTAGTATATTTTCTGTATCTGACGCACATGCAATGTATATTATTTGGTATTTCATGTATTTGCTATATGTTTGACTTGTTTAGATGATGTTTTTATTGAAATGATTAATTTATGTTTATGTGAATCTACATGTTTACTTTTGTATAAGTATGATTTAAATTATCATTTGTGAATAGTGTTTATATTGAGATTTGAACTAATAGTATTTGTTGTAGGTTTTTAGTGATTTCTTAATCACTATTTAATTAGTAATTAAGTAGTTTTTGAGAGGTTTTATTGGATTATTGTAATAATTGTACAAAGAATTATTATCCTTAATCCCTTTTCCCTTTTTGTATTGAATGAATGATTGTAATATTTTTATTCATTATTTGTTTTAAATGCCAAGGTAAAAGCAAGCAAATAGGATTAATGTGCAAAGTTGGTAATATTTGAAAATTGAAAGTATGTGTGACCAACATTAAATAAGGAAATCATTTGATAACTAAAGGTAATAAATTATAAAACACAAACGGAGGCCAACCGCAAGGTTGGGTGGGCATTCCAAGCCCATACCCAGTTTCTGAACCTGATCTCTGAAGACAGCTTCTGGGTACCTCTGTGGAATTTAGTTGCTGTAAGTGTGTCCCAGTTTTTATCCGGGTGGCGACTCCATATCCGATAATAGGCCTCAAGTCCATATTTATATATCCTAGTAGGCCCTGAGCTTGCACAGTACCGTGGTCGCCAACACTTGGGCGCGCGCTAAACCCCGCCACCTACAGTGGCGACTCCACTGGGGATAGAGAAACTGAGTTATTAAGTTATTAAGTTATTTCTTTTGCATATTACTACATTCACTACACATGATCACACAATGAGCACATCAGTCCTTAAATAAAACCGGTAATAATCCATACTTCGCTACCTGTGTTTCATTCAAACCTGGTGGTGGAATATCGCCTATTACCACTCACAGCACGTACTTATCCACGTTACGTAATGGAGGTATATAGTTGTGAGGGTCGTAGCCTTATTACCCTTGACCAAGCTCATGTAATGACCTAGAAATTTCCATTAAGATTTTCTAAATGCATGTGTATTGTGCCATATAACAAACCTTGCTATAAAGCCCAAGCCCATTCACAAATGGATTACATTGAAAGTGGGCCTTTCAAGCCCATCAT
This sequence comes from Mallotus japonicus, assembly GCA_949634005.1. Classification (NCBI taxonomy): domain Eukaryota; kingdom Viridiplantae; phylum Streptophyta; class Magnoliopsida; order Malpighiales; family Euphorbiaceae; genus Mallotus; species Mallotus japonicus. Next base: position 4,271 of record CATIWK010124097.1, read on the forward strand.
AGCCCATTTGTAAATGGACCTTATCCAAGTGGGCTTCTCATGCCTATTCAAAATCATTATGAGCAAACCTTGTTAAAATGGGCCTCTCATGCCTATTTTTAGCCCATTCTAAAATGGATCTTGACAAAGTAGGCTCCTAATGTTGAAACTTGACTCATTAAGGATGGACTTTGGTTTTATTCGATGAATTTGTTACTTGTTTGATGCATTCTGAGAGCTTCTTTGTACATGTCGATTTTATTATCCCCTGTTGATGATCAAAACCCGACCAACAATCCTAGGAAAAGGAACTCACCATGAATACGTGTGTGGAAAATATAAGGGTGGAGATTTCGTTTTGAAGAGCTTTTGTCTTGTGTTATATGTTATTTGTAAATAGAAATTTTTCTATTTCTTTATTCTTTTTTTTGAGAGCCTGCATATCATGCATACACGCCATGCATGTTTCTAATTAGCAATGTTTGCAGACATAGATTCAGACCAATCATCCACGTGGACTCGCTCCAACACAGGCTGTTTAATCAGGATGTCAAAAGAAACAGCATCGCCCAGTTTTGATCAGGAAAAGTTCAAGACAGAGATAGCAGAGTAGACTAGAACCATCATGAGAGAGATGATGGCAGAGATGAGTTCAGCCAGGCAAGAACCACTTGCACTCGCACCTGCACCTGCTCCTGCACCTCTATCGTAGGCTTTTGATCTTAATGCTGAGGATTTTAGGAGGCAGCAGCTAGATGATGATCAGGAAACCTTGTTAGCTGAACCGATGATTCGTCAGAGGATTAATGTTTCGGAGAATACTGAAAAACCAGAATGGGCCAAAGATCTTGTCAAATCTATGGCTCAAATGCAATTACAAATGAAAGAGAAGGGCATTGACACTCTGATTAATTATTCTGATTTGAGTCTGGGAGAAGAAGATGACCCTCTACCTCGGAAGTTCAGATTCCCTGATATGAAGAAGTTTACTGGTATCGAAGATCCCCATCTACACCTCAAACAGTATGCGACTCATATGAGAACAACTAGCTTGAACAGGTCTCAAATTGTCAAGCAATTTTCTCTATCTCTTGAGGGAGCACCGATCAAATGGTATTATTCCTTAGAATCTCGTGTCCAAGCTGATTGGGAAGAGTTGAGTACTGCATTTGTCAAACAGTATAGCCTCAATATTCAGATGGAGGCATCTTTGAGAGATTTGCAGAATATCAAGCAGAAGTTCAACGAACCTTTCGCTGACTTCTCGATCAAATGGAGAGCAAAGCTGGCGCAGATGAAGCATCGACCTTCCGAAAGTGATCAACTTGTAATAGCGATCGAAGGATGCGTGCTTCCATTGTCCAAGAAGCTCAAGGATTTGGGGATCAGGAATTTTGAGGAGCTATACCGATTCGGGGTACAGAAAGAGTCTGACTTGGCACAAGAGAGGAAGTCTTTCAGTGGAAGATCCGTGGGTAAAAAAGGCAGTGGATTTAGCAGTAGTATTAGTCCGAGTCACAATGTCCAGATTAATGCTATCAAAGAACCTCGCAGATTCTCCAACCTAGGGAAACCTCTTTCCAAGGTTCTGGAGAAGCTAATCGAGAATAATCTGCTGCGACCTATGCCTCAAAGACCTCTATTCCCAAACACCGACCCAAAATATTACTGCAAGTATCACCAAACCATTGGCCACGACACTGATAACTATAGTCATTTGAAACACGAAATTCAAGTCCTGATTGATTCAGGTAAAATCACTAATCCTGAGAATAAAAAGCCAAACACCAGAAATAATCCATTACCCAATTATCAGAGAATGCCACCACCAAATCCACACCTTATGATGATAAACACAGGATTGACAGAGGAAGAAGTTTTTGACTCCTTTGTTGATACTACCCCTACACCTACACTCTCAAAACCAAAAATTGAAAACCTGAACCTCAATCAACAGGTTAAGGATCTCAAAATTAGTGTTCTGGATATCTGGAGTTCGGATGAGGAGGGAGATGGACCGATTGATTTATGGAAAGTCAATGACCAAAAAGAAATCCCTCCAACTAGGAAGGGTAAAGAGAAAGTATGGGAAGCGGAATCTGTTGAGCAACAGGAGGAAGACGTGAATCCAGAGAAGACAAAGGAGGAAGCAATCCAAGCCAAGAGAGATGAGAGAACTCTCGCTAGTGTTTGGGAGTTGTTGATGAACTCCAAAGCCAATAGGGAGGCACTAGTGATGGCTTTAGATAACAAGAAAGTTCCAATCAATTATAGTCCCGAACAGATGGTGTGTTCTTTGACTGAGAGTCCTCAAGGCGCTGTGATGTTCACAGATGAGGATTTGCCCCTGGAAGGAAGAGATTACCATAAAGCATTATTCATAAAGGCTGAAGGAAAGGGAAAACTCACCTGTTGTGTAATGGTCGATAATGGCTCTGCCATCAATGTTTGTCCCTTGAAGATCCCGCCGAAGTTGGGATTGACTGTTGCAGACTTGAAACCTTCAGAGGTAGTTATAAAGGCCTACGATGATACAAAGAGGCTTGTGGAAGGAACCTTTAGAGCATTGATTAAAACAGGACCCATTGAGTCTTGGGTGAACCTCCATGTAATCGATATTCCAGTTACTTTTACTGTCTTGCTTAGGAGACCGTGGTTCCATCCTCTTGGAGGAGTGCCTTCAACTTTGCATCAAAAGATTAAATTTTCGCATGAAGGTCGAGTGGTAACCATGTGCGCAGAGACTGAAGCAGTCGTTGCCACTTTAAAGCTAACACCCAATGAAATCCCAATCAACCCAGGGTTCGAAGTCTGTATGATTTATGAAGATGAATTGAACTCGAAGATAGCAAGCATGATGAAGAATATGAACTTCCTACCTGGAATGGGTTTGGGAAAGAATCAGCAGGGTCCATTGGAGTTTGTGGAGCCGAAAGTCCTTTTTCTGAAGCATGGATTGGGTTATCAGAAGTCGAAGAAATCAAAGGGTAAGGCTAGAAAGCAGACACTGTGGGAGACATTCGTGGCAAAAGGCACTAACTACCCCTACACCAGCAAACCTGAGCCAGTGATAATATCAGAGAAATTGGTCCCGGGATTTGAAATCTTCACAAGAGAAATGAGTGGGATCAAAGGACCAGCTGTTGAAGAACCGGTAGTGGAAGATTTGGTACAGTCTTCAGAACCTGAAGAGGACATTTCTGTAAAGGAGACAAAGGAAGCTGATGACCAGGAGAAGGAGTGCAGTTTTGAGTCTTTTATTTTTAAGTCAATCATAGATGTTTTCTATGATGACCTTGAAGTTTCCTTTTCTAATCTGTTTAACTCTGATGATGACCTTTTATGTTCCAAGTTTAATGCAATAAACTCTGACTTTGCTTATTTATGTGATGTTTTGCCTAATGGTTATACTGTGTGTGATGATCATTTCATGCATATGTTTGACATTAATTAAATGCAAACTGAATCATTTAATTTAGGCACATGCGATAATCCAAAGAATATATTTCTTGATTCTGATTTAACTCCTGATGAGAGAGAGAAAATGAAAGAAGTATTAAAAAGAAGACAGAAAGTATTCACATGGAGTTATGAGGACATGTCCGGGATCGATAGAGAACTCGCAGAGCATGCAATTCCCACATATTCTCACATCACACCAATAAAACAGAAGAAGAGGCGTTTAGGGCCAGAATGGACTCTTTTGATCAAAGAAGAGGAAGAAAAGTAGCTGAAGGTGAAATTCTTAGAGGTAGTCGACGACACCCAGTGGTTGGCAAACATTGTGCCAGTTCCGAAGAAGGATGGGGATGTGCGTCGATTACATGGATTTGAACAAGGCCTGTCCTAAAGATGATTTTTCCTTGCCACATATCAACACTCTAGTTGATAGTGCAGCATCCAGCGCCATGTATTCCTTTATGGATGGTTTCTCGGGATATAACCAGATCATGATTGCAGTGATTGACAAGCTAAAAATTTCATTCACCACTGAATGTGGTGTTTATTGTTACACAGTCATGCCACTTGGATTGAAGAATGCAGGAGCTACCTATCAAAGGATGGCAACCACCCTATTACATGACATAGTCCACAAAGAGATCGAAGTGTACGTGGATGACATGATGGTGAAGTCTTCAACGAGAGAAGGACACTTCGAAGCTCTTAATAAGTTTTTGGCCAGAGCTGAAAAGTATAATCTTCGGATGAATCCAAAGAAGTGTGTTTTTGGGGTGACATCTGGAAAATTACTGGGACACATCGTCAGTCAGAAGGGAATATAGGTGGATCCTGATAAAGTTAAAGCAATCAGAGAGATGCCCGCACTAAAAACTGAGAGAGAGGTCAGAGGGTTCATTAGGCGATTATAGTATATTAGTAGGTTCATTGCCAAGCTGACCACAATCTGTAAGCCGATTTTCAAGATTTTGAAGAAGAATCAGCCCATCGTCTGGGATGAAAAATGTCAGCAAGGATTTGAAACTATTAAGAATTACTTGATGAATCCTCTAGTTCTACAAGCACCGAGGCCAGGCAAACTGTTGATTCTTTATCTGGCAATCGAGAAAGAGGCAATGGGTGTGATGTTGGCCCAGGAAGGTAGTGGAAAGGTTGAGCACGCGGTTTACTACTTGAGCAAGAAACTTCTTCCCTACGAGTCTAACTATAGTCTTGTGGAAAAGACGTGTTTGGCCTTGATATGGGCAACGAAAAAGCTTCGGCACTATTTTTAATCTTACAGGATTCAAGTAGTTTCCAAGCATGATCCTCTGAGATATCTTTAACAAACTCCATCTCTCATAGGGAAATTAGCTCGTTGGCTAGTTCTGCTTACCGAGTTCGACATTAACTATGTAGCAAAGAAGGTGATAAAAGGAAGAGCTGTGGCAGACTTCTTGGCTCAGAATCCAGTCAATAATGAACAAAAATGGGAATTGGAATTTCCAGACGAACATCCGAGGGCAATAAAAATCCAGACATGGACAATGTATTTTTATGGAGCTATCAACAGTAAAGGAGTTAGTATCGGTGTAATTCTGATCTCACCAAAAGGAGAAATGATCTTGATGGCGAAAAGATTAGAATTCGAAGCTACCAATAATCAAGCCGAGTACGAAGCTTGCATCTATGGTCTGGAAGTGCTCAGAAGCGTGGGGGCAAAAGAAATCACGGTGTACGGAGATTCCATATTAGTGGTGAAATAGATTTCCAATCAGTGGGAGGTGAGAGAAGATAAGCTCAAACTGTATTGGGATTATGCAAGCACTATCATACTATCTTTCACTCAGTGCAAGTTTGTGCATTTACCACGAGAAGATAATCAGATGGCGGATGCTTTGGCCACTTTAGCCTCTGTATGGGAAGAAAGGGAGCAGACCACCGTCAAACCTCTTATTCTTGTCAAATCCAGAAGTCTGTGTTATGAAGAGATAAGGGTGATGCCAATTGACTCCACAAAGAAACCGTGGTTCTATAATTTATAGCAATATCTAGAAACGGGGCAATTTCCCAAAGACGCTGATAGAAAAGAGAGGATGTCTCTCAGGATATTGTCTCGACAGTTCATCAGCCACAATGGAATGTTGTATAAAAAAGCGCCAACTGGAGTACATTTGAGGTGTGTTGATAAGGATGAAGCTCAGAAGCTTATTAAAGAAATCCATGAAGGGGTGTGTGGCCCGCATATGAATGGGACGGTTTTAGCTAAGAAGATGGCACGACAAGGCTACTTCTGGTTGACAATGGAGACGGATTACGTGAAATTTGTGAGAAAATGCCACAACTATCAAACATATGGTGATGTTAGTCATCTACCTTCAATGGAACTTCAAGGGTTGACTTCTCTGTGGCCATTTGCAGTATGGGGAATCGACATTATTAGAGAGGTGAGGCCAAAAGCATCTAACGAGCATCGATACATCGTGGTAACAATCGATTACTTCTCCAAGTGGGTCGAGGCAGAGTCATACGTCACTGTCGGATCAAAGTACCGGTACGGGTTGCCACATCACATTGTTAGTGACAATGGTGTTCAGTTTTGAGCAGAAATAGCTGTTTTATTAAAAGAGTATAAGATTGAGCATCACAGGTCATCTCCATATCGACCTCAAGCTAATGGAGCTGTGGAAGCTGCCAAAAAGAATGTAAAGAGGATTTTGGCCAAAACGCTGGAAAATTATAAAGATTAGGCCCTATTACCTACAGTTCGCATTGTGGGGATATAGGACCACTGCCCGAACTTCGACTGGAGCTACTCCTTATTCCTTAGTTTACGGATGTGAGGCAGTACTGCCAGTAGAAGTCGAGATCTAGTTGTTGAGAGTACTGTTGGAGTCCAAGATTCCTGAATACCAGTGGGAGGAGAGTCGGCTAGCTCAGTTGTCTCTATTGGATGAAAGAAGGCTGAAAGCTAAATATCACACTCAATTGTACCAAAAGAGAATAGCTCGGGCCTACAACAAGAAGATCAAGCCTGGGAAAGTCAAAGAGGGTGATTTAGTTTTGAAGCTGACTAGGCCATTAATGATAGATCCGAGAGGGAAGTTCAAGCTGAACTGGGAAGGGCCATATCTAGTGAAGAAACTATTCTCCAAGGGAGCTGCTATCATTTCCGATCTGGAAGGAAATGAATTCAAAGAGCCCATCAACCTCGACAAACTAAAGAAGTACTTTCTGTGAAGTCTCGCTAGGGAGAAAACCTCAAAAACGGGGCTGCCTAGGCAAAAGTTAGAGACTAGAAAAAAATGAAAAATTAAAAGTCCTGTTGGATTGAAAACCTTGAAAGAGGCAGTCCAGGCAAAAATAAAAGACATGTAAAAGGAGAGAGAGAGAATGAAAAATAGTTAGTTGGAAAACTTACAAGGGCAAGCCAACTAACGACAGAAGATATGTAAGAAGCAAAATATATTCTTGCTTTGTGCTTAATTTAAATGGAATATATTGCCTTTGTTATTATTAAACATTGCATTAAATGTTTTATTATGCACTGTTTAACTAAAAAGGAAATTCCATTTAGCAAAAAAGCAGATAAAGACTACATTACATCAACTAATCTTGTCTTCTTTTCTTTTGAACAGCCTGAGCACTAGGTGATTGTAATGACCTTGTCCTTCTGCTAATAATGAAATCATCCTTTTTCGTTTGTTGCATCTGAACCCAAGCTTTATACTGGTCATCAGTAGATGGATCTCCATTGTAGTCGATGCCTCTTTGAATCATTCTTCGAGGCTAAGTTACAGTCAGATTGTTCAGAAAATTTTGAGCAAGTGGACCCGGTTCAAACTCATGCACAAGCTCGGGGATCAATTGCTTCTGTCCGCACTGTCTGCAAAGCTGTGCAGGGTTGTAGAAAGTAGCAAAATGCAGACTAGCTACTGGAACATAGTACATATAGCTCCGAAAAGTCACATACTGTAGTCTCCACCCCGGACACATCCACTGTATCAGTGTATCAGGGAAAGTGGCCAACCAGCTCCGAATGTCTTTTGGTATAGGATGAAGCTGCCGAGTGCGACAATGTTTAGCCCTATAACGAGCAATATCTCTAGGAGGTTCCAGCAACCTCAATTTTTCATGAAACCATACCTGTGCAGATTATGAATATAGATAATGAAAAATGAGAAAAAGTGGTAGAAAAGTAGTAAATGGAGACAGGTGCAGGGAGCTAACCACCAGCAACAAAGGACTTCCAGAGAATCGTCTTGTTTTTGCAAAGTTGTCGAAGCCAACAATGGTTTCTGCTAAGATGAGTGGGAAAGGGTTGAGACCCATTTCTACTTGATCGATGATAGAGAGAATTTTTGGGTCATAATTTCCTGAAGGTGATACAAGCAGGAATTAAGCATAGAGGCATAAAGCCATCATCCGGGACCAATGCATTCCTTTATTGTCTACAGCCACTACTACCTCCAGAAGAGAGTTGGTCAGAACTTCATTGTTGAAAATGTGACAGAGAGAAAACTGGGGAGCAAGATCAAACATCTTGGCCATCTGAAGTTAAATAGAATGTATATCCGGGATTCTAAGAGGAGGGATCATGATCTGACAGTTAGAGTCGAGTTGCAGCCCAGAATAGCTTCAAACTCTTCAGGCAAAGGGCATAGTTCGACAAAATTGAACCTAAAAACATGTTTCTGAGAATCCCAAAACTGAGCAAGAACATGCAAAAATGAGAAGTTAATCTTCCTTGCATGCATAGATCAGAAGACGGATAGATGAAATGGTTCTAATCTTGCCCAAGATTCACCATCCAAGCCTTTCAACACTGTTTGCAGCTGTTTTAGAATTTTTTTCGGTTATATTTTAAGGATTTGGGATGCTATATAGAGAGAGAAGTACAGAGAATTCGGGGAAGAAAGAGTTAGGGATTTGAGGAAGAAATTAGGGATTATATAGCTGTAGATAGGGGTGTAACCGAGCCGAGCCGCTTGTGAGCGGCTCGATGTTCAGCTCGACAAAAGCTCGCTCGAGCTCATTCATTAAGTTAAACAAGCCGAACCCAAACATAATTTTAAAGCTCGTAAGCTAAACGAGCCAAGCCCGAGCATCTTGATACTCGGCTCGAGCAGGCTCGCGAACAGGCTCGCGGGCAGGCTCGCGAACAGGCTCGCGGGCAGGCTCGCGAGCAGGCTCGTGGGCAGGCTCGCGAGCAGGCTCGTGAGCCAGGCTCGCAAGTAGGCTCATGAATGAGCTCGTTTATTATTCATAAATTTAAATATTAGTATTAAGAGGTAGTATTAAATAGGTATAATTTAAAGAAAATTTTTTAAGTTATTTTGGTTTTTAATATGAGAATATTTTATTGTCTAAGGTGGTTATTAATATTAAATAAAATACATAATCTTAATGTTATAAAAGTATTTAATTTTATTGTATAATATTAAAGTAGTATTAAATAAATATAACATTGATTAAAATTGTAATTAAATAAATATAAAATTGTTATTATAAATTATAATTTAATTTGAAATATCTCATCACAAAAATATATAATTTTAATGTCATAAATAAATAATTTGTCCATAACTATCAATTTATATAGGTTTCTAAAAACTACGTAGTT
>CATIWK010124182.1:0-21024 GCA_949634005.1 Mallotus japonicus
GGTCCATTTACAAAGAATGTCAAAATGAATTATTTATTAAATAAAAACACTAAACTAAATTAAAATGCATTAAGATTAAACTAAAAACATAAATACTTAAAATAAAAACTACTATAAAATATATATATAAATATGAGTTATCAATCTCTTGTACTTGGAGACCCAGAATCCCAAGTCAAAGAATTCTGGTAATCATCTTCAAATTCACCATCCCAAATCAGAGAATTCTGGTAATCATCCTCAAATCCACCATAATAAGACCAGTCACAAGACATAGAATCCCAAATAAAAGAATTGTAGTAATCAATTTCATCAACTGGATCATGACTATTATCAATATGATCCAAAATCGCAGTAGCAGAAAAGCCATTAAAATTCAAGCGAGAAGGCATTCCATCAACACCACGGCAAGAGGAAGCATCATGGGACTTAAACTTCTGGTACCTTTAGATTTGTCTCTAGACTTGCAAGGCGGGAGAGCATGATACGAATAGTAGTTGGGCTTTTTGCACTTGCAAGTGAACTTGGAGTGGTTAGTGGGTTTTGAGGGGACTCTGATGAACAATCCGGCGGTAAAAGAGGAAAACGGAGAAGAAAATGAGGAAGAATAGGCTGAAATCAAACAAAAATTGAAAAAAAAAAAAGAAAAGGAAGAGGAAGACGAGCGACCGAAGACAAGTTAGGGCACGCGTGTAATTTTTATTAAAAGTTAGACACGTGTGTAATATATGATAAAAAATGGGTATTTTGGTGAAAATTTGAACTAAAAAATGAATATTTTTGTAAAATTCCCTTAAATATGCATAGACCCATAAAAAACAGAACACTGATCTTTGAACATGAAGTTCCAGGAAGCCCAAAATAACTCCAAAAGATAATCACAATTATAATAAATCAAATTAAATAATTTCGCCTCTTCATGCTAATATTAAAAAAACCAAAAAAATCAAATTAATGAAGACTCCCCTAAATACCCAAGTGAAGCCATGCACTAAAACTAAGCTGACGGGTCATTTCAAAATTTGCAATATTGACATCCTAAATTCATCACCAAATAGACAAATACCCAGAAATAATAAAACAATAATTATATAAAATAAAATAAAAAGAAAACAACAAAATAAAATAGACCAGCATATGGAGTCAAATCGCACGAATAAATGTGAAATTGAGAAGTATAAAATTGCAAAAGGGATCATGATGGCAAGTGGGTTAAAATTGAGAAATATAATTCTAATAATTTGCATTTGTGGTCAAAATTGAAAAAAAAAAAATTATGCAAATGTGGTCACTTTAAGAAAAAACAGTTTCAAATAACACTACACTAAAATTACAAATAATTGATTAAACTATGACGTTTTGTCAAATTTTAAAAATAAAAAAATTCCAAAAATTTATAAAAATTGGGATTTTGTCATAAATAAGAAGGAAGCTATTGGATAAATCAGCTAAAAATTAATAAATAGGTAAAATAAACAAATAAAAGGAATGGCACCATATATGATAAATTTGAGGGCATGGAAGTAATCAAGATAAGTGAGATCATTTTTGGGCAGAAAATGTGTTTGAAAAATTGAAACGGCAACGTTTTTTTTCTGAACCAAGGGCCAGACAAATTTTTTTTTAAGTCAAACGGTGTCGTTTTGTATATGGGATGTAGGCGGTGGCAAATATATGATTTTAACGAAATTGAAGCCTCTTTTTTTTTATATTACTGTTCATATACAGTACGCAAGCGGTGGCAAATTTGTGTTTTTAACAAAATTGAAACCTCTTTTTTACTGTTTATCTACACTGAAATTCTCAGAACTGTAGTTGAACAGGAAAATTTTTTTCCAACTTTATATATATAAAATAGATAGATATATTCCCATGGATGTGTTTATTGCTAGCCCAAGAAGCTGCATTCATTGGATCAAAAACTCGAGTTTTGTGGTCTGATCTTATTCTATACTTGTTGTTCATGCTAGTGGGTTGGGTCTTGAGGATTGCGTTAGAAGTCAACCATATGGTGCATTTTTTTTTTTTAATTTAAACGAGCAAGACATAAACCTTAAAAATTTTATCATCAATGTTATGAAAAATTAAGAACCTTGAAACTTATCATTTATGTATATGAATCCTGCTATTTGGATCTTTTCTTATATTATCTAAGCACAAATTAGCTTGCTATTTTTCCAAAAGCAATTCCTCCTTTTTGTGTTCCCATGAATTTAATCGTTGTCTTGCTTTCTCCACCTGAAATTTAAAAAAAAAAATTACCCAAAAAAAAAAATGTACCACAATGATTCAACATAATATAATTATATATTGCATTTCTCTTTTCTTGGAATTTTTATAGTTTGAAAAAAAAAAACCACAAAAAACAAACTAAAAAATTATAATTATTTTTGCATTTCTCTTTTCTTGGAATTTTTATAGTTTGAAAAAAAAAAGCGTAAAAAACACACTAAAAAATTAAAATTATTTTTGCCATCTAGTCTCATGAGGAATTTTCACATTAGGGCAAGGGGCATTTGTCCCTATTACCAAATAAAAATTATATGCTGCAATTTTTACAAGTTTTTTTTTTTTTTTTTTTTTTGTCATAATTTTGTAGCGATGAAGAGTGAAGACAATAACAATAGAGGAGACAAAAAATACCTCTTTGTTCCAGTCTGTTCGGTAAGTGAACCAAATCAAAATGAGAGTCTGCAAGAACGTCCCTCCCATCATTCCTGACCATATTCCCTAAAGAAATTGTTGCAAGATTCTATACGTAAGCCTTCTTTTTTGACTACTTAATGAAACAATGAAGAATAGTTTATTTGAGACTTTTGTACCTTGGCACCCAGGTCGAACTTAAAGCCAAGAAGCACCCCTGCTGGAATACCAATCAGGTAATAACATCCAACGTTCACATATGCAACAAATGCTTGCCATCCACATCCAACAGCCACCCCTTCAACATTGATAACGTATACGAATCAACATGTGTTGGTTCAACTAAGATTTTGAATTTGAATTTTACGTATAGGGAAGGATAATGATTTTTGTCAATACACACAATAAAAATAATTTTATTATGGGATAAAAAAAATTTATTGTTTTTTCTTTTCAATTGAATTACCTCATTTATTGAGTAATTTTAAAAATTATTCTCTAACATCGCAAGACATGAACGTTTAATATCACCTTAGAGAAAATAAGTTTTGAAAAAATTTTATTTCTTTTATAGATCTGTCTGACTTCAAAACACATCTCGAGTTGCCTAGCTCCTCTATCACTAAACTATTATTGAATAGGAGATTATATAAATAGGAAATGAGGGAAGAATCATTACCAGACAAAACGGGCTGAACACCGTTAAGAATAAGAGTAGCAGCCAAGAAAGGGGTAAGGTCGGAGACTGCTTCTGAAACAACTTCACCTTCTGTGAAAGCATAGCTGAGGACGTTCCGCAATGCCATCGCAATTATGGCTGCTATTACAGATATAATGAAAGAGCACAGAGTCACCACTATAACAGAAAATGCTGCTGATTTTGGATGTCCTGCTCCCAACTCATTGCTCACTCTTACACTGACATCATATTCATTTAGATATCATTATTATTAACTGTCACATATTAGCTATAAATTGATAAATATTGACATTTTTGCATGGATAAATACATAAATGGTGTTCAAAATTTTCAGTTTTTACAATTTTGATGTTTGGACTAATTTTGTTTACAAATTAAAGTGTACTTAAACAGTAAATCGGCTTAAATATCTTATATAAATTTATTTTAGACTTCATTTTTTTTATTCTAATTATTTCCTTTAAAAATTATTTGAAATAAAAATTTATTTTTTATTTATGAAACTAAACTAGAAAAATTAAATATTATTTTATTTTAATTTTATTAATTATAGTGTTTGAATTTAATTTTTATTTTTAAATTAATTTTTTATTTTATTAAAATTTATTTTAATTTTTTACTTTTAATTAAAATAAGTAAAATTTTATTTTAATTAAATTTCATTTATATTTTCACTCTTTCATATAAATTTGAAAAATAATTAAAACTTTTTTATTTTATTTTATTTTTATTTTTAATAATAATGGTTCACTTTTATTTTATTTTATTTTAATAATATTCTATATATTTCACTTTTAAATTTAATATATGTGAGTGAAAAAATAATTTGTTTTTTAAATTGAAAGAAATAAAAAATAAAGTCTAATATAAAAGAAAGACATTTAAGTTAATTTACGGTTTAAAATAAGATGCATCAATACTTAAACTGCAAAACCTGTTAGAAACATTAATTTAAATTTTTTTTCCATGTTCGGACATTTAATTGTAAAAAAAAAAAAATTAAAATAGCTAAAACTAAAAAATTCTAACACCATTTATACATTTTTTCTAATTTGTAATAAATTTCTGTGGAAAGAGTATTAAGTAATTAATAATCGCACCTGGCAGCAGCATTAAATCCAACTGAAATCATGAAAACCCATCCGGATATTGTCATGCTGCGCGCAATAAGAAATTATTCAGTAATTTAATACATGCGTCAGTCCTATTCAATAGTTTATGATTTTTTCAGGTCCATACTTACCAAACTGTGAGAGAATCCAATTGAATCTCTGCATTTTTCAGTAACCCAGCAATCAAAACCAATATCTGAAAATACCAAGACTCCAAGCACAACATTACTGCTGATGCAGCAGACAATTTGAAGAAACCCCAGAGACCAGAAAATGCCTGCAGGCTAAAACCTGTCCATGTCTTCTTACATCTCCTGCTCGTTACAATGTAGACAAACTGGGCCAATACAATAAGCCACCAAGACAAACTCAGCACCAAGGCTGCTCCAAACAAGCCCCAGTTCCACTTAAATACTGCTAGCCAGGTAAACAACAGGTGCACTACAAGTACGATCAGTGATATGTATGCACTTGGGGCGACTATGCTCTGTGATTGAAGAAATTTTTGAATAGGAAAGTTAGCAGCATAGGCAAAAATCTGAGGGATGAGTCCGTAGACGAAAAGTGCAGCTGCGGATGCTATGTTGACCGGTTCACCTAGCAGGAGCAAGATGGATTTAGAAAAGACATAGATCACAGTTAGAGGGATGCCTGTTGCCATGAGAAGAATTGTTGATCTTTGAAGATATACGCCTAACATTTCGAATTTATGCGCTCCATATGCTTGGCCACACAGGGTTTCGACTGCACTTCCCATACCAAGCTGCACGCACACATATGAAGACCAGTATTTATAGGAAACAAGTATGTATATATATATATATATGCAGTAATAGGTTCAAAGGAACTAAAGAAATGCTGATATCACGTACCATAAGGCCATAAGCAAAAATTTGGATACCAGTATTGCCAAGAGAGACAGCAGCAAGCTCAAGATTTCCAAGATGACCACAGAAGATTTGAGTTGACATGGAAACAACATTGTTCAGCAAGTAAACTACTATAGCCGGAGCAGCAAGCTTGAAGAGCAGTTTGAGTTCAACCCATGATGCTGATTTTAGCCGCTTAAAGGCTGATAATTGGGTATCAGTTAATATCTCTTCTAGCTCAGAGCTCACTTCCTCATGGCCGGATTTGAAGCTTTCTAGCAGTGGTTCAGAGCTCATAGCAACGTGCTCTTCAATTTTTTCTTCTCTTCTTCTTCTGAGACTGTCAAATATCGTAAAGCGTTATTATAGTAAGTGTATCTCTTTATCTTTATCTTTCCATGTGATCAACTTGAATTTGGCGACAAACACAAGAGGCCAATTCCAAAGTGATGGAATGGCATCGTATGGTCAATTAATGCAACTATATCAATGCAAGAAAATTCTTATATTTTCACCAATTTTAAAAATATATAATATATTTTAAACTAGAATCAAATGGATTTATTATAATTTACGATTCCTCATCGTAAGTTTTTTATACAATTTGTTAAATATAATTAAAAAGATATTATTTTTCTTTCATATAGATTTTAAGAATTATTTCTCAATTATGAAATAGAAAAATAAACATTTTCAGTTATTCATATTAGTATTTAAGATTGTTGTATTAAATTTTTATTGTTATATTAAAATGAAAGTCAAAATTATCCTTTATTTTAACAAATTAAAAGCTTTTTTTTAACATAATATTAGAAAAGAGTGAGGAGGATTAAGAGTTCAAAACCATTTCAACATCTCATAAAGTTGAACATAATTATTATAAAAATTATTAAATAAAAGTTGCTTTGTTTGGTGGGGGGTAAATGTTGTTTTATAAATAAATGAAAGACAATACCCAACAAATATTTTTGTCGCAAATGATGTTGGACTGTACTTCATTAAGTATATTTTTGAACGTCAACTTCAATTTTTTTTCAACTTCAACTAATTTTTTTTAACAATGAAATTAAGTGATTAAATTTCAATATCACAAGAGGAGTAGATAGGGGTGGGAGTTCGATCTCTAATCTTCTAAACAAAATGTTCATACTTTTTATCACTTAAACTACTTGTGAGGAACAACTCATTTTTTTTATCACAAAAAAAGAATTACAATTATATATTATTAATATTAACTATTATTATTATTATATAGTATTAGATCTTATTTTAATTATAACTAAGAGATTTAATTTTAATATTCTTTATTATATCTCCAAATTCTGAAACATTTACCTTAATTATTTAATGTAGGCGTCATGGGCCAACATGAATTACATTTAGTACATATGCATGCACTTCATTAATTTATATGAATGGAACAGTTATATATATTTTTTGCCGTTGTTTTTTTACTAAAACATTGAACAAAAGAACATCATAAGGTAAGTAAAACAAAAAAATGGACTAGTCTTCCAGAAAGGCATTATTCAAAACGCCACTGATTATTAGACAAATTGGTTATTTTTTCTCAATTGTCCTAATCAATTTGTCTGCACATCCATAATTAACACATATAATAGAACACCAATTTTCATTTTAAAAGTGTTTTGGTCTTCATGGGCTCCCACATGTCACTCTCACTTCTACATAATCTCACCCCAAATTGTAATTTTAAACTCATAAAAAAAAAAAAAAAGCATTCATAAGTTATTTTTATTTGATATCTCATATTTAGTAATCACAAAAATTCAATTAGTTTAAAATTTGAATTAAATGAATTTATAAGGAAAATAAAACTTTTTCAACACATATTTTCTTTATATATAAAATTTAAATTTGAAACCTTATTTAAGAAAATTTAAACTCCTTATCAATCAACAAATATTGATACATTTGTAAGTTATTTTCTTATTAAAATATAACATTTCAAAATTTTTGTTTACTTATAAAAATAAAAATACAATTTCTTCTATTTTTATCATAATAAAAGTAGGATAAATTCATACCAAAAATTAATTAATTAAGTGATATAATTCATTTAAGGTATTAATAGATCAAGCAATAGATTCTTTTTTCCTCTCCCCAAATTTGAAAAAAAAATAAATAAATTCATACTGTATTTTTTATATGTTTGAGAGGGCAAAGTAAATGAAAATTGACATAAATTAATGCTAAATTTTAAATTTTTGCTCAGATATTCGTCCTTATTATTATTAATTCAATGTTACATTTATAATTAAAGTATAATACTAATTTAATTATATATTTTTTAAATTTGATAAAATTTGAATGCTGAAATTAACTGCTTCTAATATTTAATTACCGATATGTATCAAAGATAGATTCCGAGCACAGCTTATGTCCACACAAAACAAGTCAAATCTTAATTATTTTTTTCTAGAAGAAAAGTCCCCGAATAAATAAAAAATAATATTGATAAGCTAACTTATCCTGAATGGCTGAATGGACGTAGTTCATTAAGTTAATTTGTCCGTATCTCAATAAATCTGTGATACTATTTGTTTGTTGGTTTTACAAATTGCAACAGATTACAACAAAGCAGCCACATGGGAGGTGGATGCAAGATCCAACAACCTGAACTATTTTTTATTATCATAATCAAAATGTTTTGGCAAGCCAGCCAGCCAGTCACTAGTTTCATATCTCATCGCTTACCTCACCAAGCTAGCAAGCTATCACACACAAAATAACCCCAAGAAAATAACATTTTGGATTGATGCTATATTTGCTTACTTGGTTTTGCATGATAATGAAATGCAATGCAATTTTTACCAATATGTATACATAAGGAGGCAAATGGCACAGACAAATCTGAAGCTGCGCGAATTGATGGATTACAAATGACAAAATTTTATTCCTGTCCTTTTTATTATTGACTGGACGTCCTTTTATTGTCCATTAATTATTGCAAACTTCCAATGTGTCACTGCCTCACACCACTATTTTTTTTTTTTAACAAATAATTGTCATTAAACTCAGAGGCAAAAAAGATAATCAAAACAGTTACCAGAGGACTGCAAAATCAACTAGTTTAAACATAGCATGGTCAGAGATTTAAGAGTCATAGATTTACTATTACAATAGAAGAAGCATGAGTAAGAGTAATATACTTAACTAACGATAAAAGACAAAACAAAAAGGAGAAATACAAGAGATTATTAAAAAAAATTACAATGAAACCATTATCAGATGTGAGTGAGCTCAGATCTATGGGTGCAACTGTTCTGCGGATACCAGATGAAGAACACATCAAGTTTGGAAAGTGAGCTCAGATCTGGATCTCTGATGATTTTCTCCACTACATGTATTATCATGAAATGAGATCAAAACGCACACAACTACAAAACCAAAGAACAAAAAATTATTATAGCATGAGTTAAAAACATATATTAATTTGAGATCAGAGCTCAAAACTAAAATTTTTATAATCAATATAATAATATATTAAGATTTTTGGGTGATTTAAGGCCAAAAATCACACAAAGACAGTAACAAGCAAGTAGACAACGACGGAGAAGAAAATAGGGGAGAGAGAGAACTATTTTAAATTATCCTATCACACCACTTTGTGTTGGCAATTTAGCATGTATATACACACACAAAGGGATCCAGCACTATGAGAAGGGAAAAGTAGAATTCGAACCGAAGTTTTTTTGTGCCATCAAAAACTCTTTAGCCATTAGGATCAAAACTTCACTGTCAAATTAGTATATATATCACTAATTAATCACACATGAATACCTAGGCTTTCACCCTTTAAATTTTACCCTTTTTAACCTATATTTATTCTTCAATTTTCCAACCTATTATAATTAAATCTAAATGTTTACTTGGAACTCATTTAATTTCTAACTCATGGTAGAAAGGCGTGTGAAAAAATTAATCTGACTTTGGAAAAACACATGGACTTACTTATCTCACCAGTATCAGGGTAATAAAGCTAAAATCGTATTTTACCTTCCGTTAGTTCTTAATTTATCAATCTAAATAACACCTTAAATCTATGGTTTTATATGATGAGAAAGCATGTGCATTCAGCCAATTAATCACAAGACAAGAACAAGCTTACAAACCATGATTTTATATATAATGAGAGAGCATTATTTTATCCAATGAGTAAAGTCCAAGGAAATGAACAATCATTAGACTTCCTGCCTATAAATTTCATCAAATGTTTTTCTTTTGTGATGATTTGTTGGTACATTTTCAAGTAAGTACAAATAAAGATGAATAGATTTTAGTAATCAATGGTCTCTGCCAGGATGCCAAATGCCCATGATGGGTCAATCACCTTCCTCATCAAATCAGAATTTTTTCCTCTATCAATGAAATAATTCCCTTAATATATACATATCAGAACATAATTTAAAGAAGTGGAAATAAAACTTGGATAAGACAGCACCATAAGGTTAATACATAAGTAAAAGAGAAATACTATTATCACTTGATTAGTTGAACAACTATCACCACTCAACAAAGAGAATAATTAATTAAGATGATAATTATACACTTGATTACTTGAACAACTATCACCACTCAATACAGCTGACAAGTAATTCTTGTGTGATAATTGTAAGAGTTAAATTTATAGATAAATTTCACGTTGCCAATTCATTTTAAGCATTAAACAAAACACATTGGCTATTTCATACAGCCATAACACAAAAACACCCTAATCCTAAAATTTTTCTATTGAAAATAAAAATCAGAATGTACTGTTCATAGTAAATAGTTTTCTAAAATTTTTTAAAAGAATATAGTTTTCTAAATTTTCTAAAATTAAAAATTTGAAAACTTGATTTAAAGGTTTTTCATTGTTTCCTTCACTAAAAAAATGCGTGTTTCCAATTAGAAAATATCAAAAATTTTAATTGTACCACCCTTCAAATCCCACCTACCTATTTTATCAAACTTTTTCCTATTTTAGTGTGATTAGCTGCTCTATACATAACTATAACAAGAAAAAATATAGGAAAAAAACCTCTCAATTTATTTTTTAACAATCTCATTTCCAGAAAAACAAACAAACAAACAAACAAACGTCTGGCTCTCCCTTTTTCTCTGGTGTTAACACTATCAGTATGTTGAAAGTGAGCAACATTAGTTCATTACTAGGGCCTTTATAGTACAGTATATAAAAGAAAAATATCAAAAAAAAATTACTAGTACAAATTTTATATAATCACACTTTTAATGATGTAGATGAAACTACAACAAAAGGTACAAAAAAAATACAATCTATTTGAAGGGACATTTTTAACCGAGTAAAAAATTAATCTAAATTTTGAATTTATACCAAACATAATATAATAATATATAAAATTCATTTGAAATCAATTCCATAACTATTTATTTGAATCAAATATATTTCAGTAAATAAAAATTTATTTATAAATAAATTTTATTTAAAATTTATTTAAAAATAAAATAAATTCTTTAATGAAATTGAATTAAATATAATGTACGTAAGAGGTTGCAATCTTATTTTCAAAATAATTGCCCTTTCTATTAATTTTTTTTTTTTTGAATTTTAAATTCAGAATGAGGGCAAGCATACGAGAAACCTATGTTACTTCTTTTTCTTACTTTGGAATTTTTTTTAGAGGGAAAAGGGCTGTTAATTAGAATTTATTTGGTACAGTTTTTTGAAGTAGAAAGTTATAGCTTGTATTTTTTTTTTTTTTAATTTTTTGTAACTTTTTCGAGAATAATTTTAGGAAGTAACTGGAATTTCTAAATATTTTTACCTTTATTTAGTTCAATTCAACTAAAAAATTTATTTTATTTCTAAATGAATTTTGAATAGAATTAAACACATTTTATTAATAAAAATTGATTTAATTATAAGTAATTTTTAAAAATTAAAAAAAAATAATTAAAAATAAATTTTATAAATTTTTCATTTAAATTAAATACACTTATTTATATTTGTAAATAAATTCTATAAAATTTTGTAAAGTTCATTTTACCAAATAAAGAAAGTTGATTTAAAAAAATAATTCTTAAACATTACTAATTTTTTTTAAATAAAAATTATCTTTATCTTATAGCTCTTTTACGCTGCAACCTTAATTATAACGTATTTTAAGTGTAGGCCATTATAATCATCGATTACTATTACTTAATTGTCGTATAAATAATTATAAATAGTTGTAGTGTGTAACTGTTTTGCCAAAAGGCTTTTTTTAAGTTATATATCAGTGTACAAATAAAACTATCAAATCAAATACCAAACAAATTTTTATTTTTTTATTTTTTATGTAAATAATAATGCTCCTCTTTAAAAGTATTGATATTGGTTTTATTCTTTTATTATCAGAATTTGCTATTTCAAATGAATAATTTTTTGTTTTCAATTTTTTGAATTGTTGTTTTATCTATACATGAAATGCAATTTTTTTTTTTTTAGCAATAAATGCAATTCAATACAAGATAGTATTCATGAAAGTTAAATTTTTTATTTTTCCCCCATGGTCTATCTTGAATAAAAATGTGGATTTTATATTTAAAACATGAAATATATTTTTTATATATATGTAAAAAAATTTTAAGGTATCCCCCACTACGAAGTGCAGATAATAGTAAAGTAATTAACTAAAGTAAGAACATAATAGAGTTATACCATTTCCTTAAAAAAAATAGAGTCATACCATTTAGAATAGCTAAAAATTTTCCTAAATAGAATTCTAAACCAGGGAAATCTATTTCTTTTATATATAACTAACTGCAATAGACACTTGAATTCAAAAAAAAAAAAAAAAAGAAAGATTGTTTCTTTTCCCAACTAAAAAAGCAACAACTAAAAAAGCAAAAGGTTGGCTTCCAATTGTGGGGTAGATTTAAATTAGCCATCACAGCCTTAAATTAAATCAGGTACTCCTCAAGCTTCTTCTTAACATCCTTCATTGTAGGTCTCTCATCTCCAAGTTTGCTCAAGCAACGATTTGTCAGCTCAGAAACACCAATCAGCTGCTCCTCTTCTCCTTCATTCTTCACTCTTTCCTCGATAATTTCAAGCACTGCACCCTTTTCCACAGCTGAAGTGAAAACGAAAGCTAGCCTTTCGTCCCTGCGTGGGGGTACCACCTCCCTCCCTGTCAAGAGCTCTGCAAGAATTATACCAAAGCTGTAAACATCGCTCTTCTCATTCAACAATCCTGTCTCGTAGTACTGTGGATCAATGTACCCAACTGTCCCCTGAATAACAGTTGAGCGTTGGGTTTGATCTGAAGAAACCAGTCGGGATATTCCGAAGTCTGAAATTTTAGCAGTAAAGTCATCGTCCAGTAATATATTTTCAGGCTTTATATCTCTGTGTATTATCTGCATGGAAGGATTAGAATGCATATGCGTAAGTGCTGCTGCAGTTTCTGCTGCTATTCTTAGGCGGGTCTTCCAGGGTAACGATGATGCTTTACCTTCATGATGCAGGTGATGGTGAAGGGTATTGTTGGTGATGAACTCGTAAACCAGCAAAGGAACTGGTGTCTCTAAACAACAACCCAAAAGCTTAACCACATTGGGATGGATCACTTGGGAAACAACGATTATTTCGTTGATGAATTGTGTAATTTGAGCACGATCAATCGTTTTTGACTCTTTGATAGCAACTGCTGTTCCATCTTCTAAGATTCCTTTGTAGACGATTCCATGACCTCCTTTACCAACAACTTTCCTGAAATTGTTCGTTGCCTTCCTGAGTTTCTTTTCGGTGAAAATCTTGGCTCTTTTCTCAGATTGATCCGTCTTGGAAAGCATTTTTTGAAGCAATAATCCACCATTTTCTTTAAAAAATCTTTCTCTTACTTTTCTCATGCTTCCTTTTCTGATTAAGCAACACATGATAAAAATGGCTACTAATACAACTAGACCGCTTACCCACATACCTACAAGTAAAACAATCACAACATTTCTTTTTCTTCTATAATGGCAGTTCCATATATAATAATAAACAGAAATTGTAATTAACCACTAAAAAAAATCCATTTGCATATGCATACCGATAATTATCTTATGCAATGGCCAATTGTCAGAGATGCAACCCTGTCCATCTTTTCTACCATCTCCGCGGTTGCCTCGAGGGCAAGAACAGGCATAACTTCCAGGTCTATTGATGCATGATTTCGCATGCACACATTGATTGAGGCCTGGATCTGCACATTCGTCAATATCTGAAAATATCACAAAAACAAAGTACAAGGATCATACTAAATAAGTGATTATGGCTGGTTTATTAGAAGTACAGTGTGCAACGTTCATAATGACTATAATGCAAGACACAAAATTGGTTAAGATGGGCGGGATTGAGTAATGAACGTAGGTACCTTCACAACCATTGGGTTGATAAGGATTCCCATGATATCCCCGGGAACAATTACAACGATAACCACTTCCATTATCGAAGTCATAGCACAAACTATTATTGTCGCGACAAGCATAAGTTTGAGGAACCTTTTTAGCTTCTTCGCATGTTGTGTTGCCCACTGCCCAATCCAGTAACACAGGAAGCTCTTTCATATTTTTTATACCAACGAGGTCTAAGGAAGAGAAATTATACTGACCCTCCTCGACAACAAACGCATAACTGCATGGACTGAAGTTAGATGTATGGTTGGGGTCGCGAAAGCTAGAAGCAACTATCCAAATATCCTTCATTTCTTTGGTAATGTAAGTTTGGCGGCATCCCATGCCGGAGCAGGACCCGTTAACAGTATCGGAGACTTGTGCACACTGCGAGGAGCATTGACTCACATAGCCATCAATCTCGATACCGGACGAACCATACAAATCTGCAGAAGTGTCACAGCCTAATGCGGTGAGCTTGTTTTGAGTATATGAGAGGGGAAAACTGGAAGTAAAGTGAATTTGATGGGGTTCGATTTTATTAATTTCATGGGCTTGGATTTGATTCTGAGAGCTGTCATAACAACCATAAGCTACTGGGAGCAAAACTCTCAGTTCACCTTCAGGGGATATGTCCAAGATTCTTGTACCAATATCCACTTCGTTGATGATGCTTTTAGCCAAGATTGGAATTTCAGTGTCATTGCACAATATTTGGAAGCTGTCGTCTAGGTAACAGCCTTCTCCAATGCCAAACGGAAAGGGGATGGTAATGTTGCCGCAAGTGCGCCGGCAAGGAGTCTTGGATGCAAACTGTGTTGCTACTGGTGGTGATGGTGATGGTGATGGTGCAGGCGCAGGCGCAGGCGCAGCTGCTGATAACAGAAACAAAGAATGAAGCCAGATATGAAAAAGCAATATTCTCCATAAGGCCATGGTTTCACTCTCTTTTTCTCTTCGGCCTGTAGTAAGTTTGCTTTTGGTTAGGGTTTTACCCAATTTAATTAGGAAGAAACTTTTCTTGATTGAGTTACTAAAAACAGAAATTAACAATAATAGAGAATTGGAGATATTCTCTCATTATGCAGCCTGCTAACTTCCTATTTTAGGTTAGCTTTCCATTAATTTAAACAAGAAAAGCAGAAGACCTTTTTAGAAGATTCAGAGAAAATGGGACAAAAATATATATGCTAGAATCTGTAAGAATCGCCCTTATATACGTAAATCTAATCTAATCCCATAAATGACCAGAACAAAAGAATCAATTCATCTCTGGTCTGAATATACATGGTAGAGTTGAATAGTCAAATAGTGGACATACAATACAATATACTATATATATTCTGATTTTTCTACAAACATGGTATCTCGATTTTCGAGTATTTCTTTACAAAAATTTTATTACACAAGCATGCAAGAATCATGAATTTTAATACAATCAGAGAAAACAAACAGGTTCACCTCAGGTTGAGATTTGCAGACTCTCTTTTTCCAGGTACACTTGGATGAACTGGGTCAAACATGTAAATCATCATTTGACATTATCTCAGTTTGATGATTAACTTCATTCTACAAGAACTACCAAATTTGTACCATTGTGTTGCAACTTTCTCAATTTGGAGAAGAGGCAAGATAGACTTGAATAAGACTACAATTCTACAACAACGTCACCATAGCGGCTGAGACAGCAAACAGTACATAAAATACCACTTCTTCACTATAAAGCCCTGTAAAATGTGAAATTTGAGTAAGAACATGGCAATCCTAAAATTAGCACAAAAATGTGAGAGTTCGTTCTTCCATTTTCTTTAACTAGCTAGGCTAACTTGGACATTTGGTGAATAACTCAGATGTAGATCCCTCTCCAGGCAGTGTAGAAAACAAAATGCTTGTAATTAAGAGTGACTAGTCAGAGACAAGGGATATAATGAAGACACTCCATAAAGTCAGGGATCCAGGAGGAGAAATGCCCTCCAGGTTACAAGTACTAGAAGTATCAAAGCAAGGTTTTCAAAATCCTTGAGCATGAAACAAAATTTTGAACCCAATTTCTACCTTAGAAGTATAATATTGTGTTTCTGTGCTGAGCAAGTTGCTAAATCAGAGGCAAAAACCAGGTAGCAATTACAGACATTCTTACCACTTTGAGCAGATGCAGCTGCAGGAAGTGCTGGAATTTTCACAGCTGCAAAACCAGTAAGCCAAGTTAATACAAAAATTAACATGGAAGAGGGAAAAAAAAATGGTTTCAAATGGCAGAAAGTAGCTTCAATTATCAAACAAAGAACCATGGAATAAATAGATATAACAAGTTAGACATACTTTTATTGCATGATGATGCTGATAATTGGGACGAAGAGGGCCATGGAGCGGGAATATTGTCATTCAGATCACAAATGAAGCTGATCCCCGACGACTTATCCAGTGTTGCATCAGAAGGCAAGCTTGGAAGAAGGCATCCAGATTCTATTCCAGAAAAAGACGGGAGGAAATGAACAAGAAAATAAAGAATGAAGAACTGAATATGAACTTTTACAAATACCCCAAAAAAAGAAGTAGAAGCAAAATTATAAACATCTAAGACATTGCATATCTAGTCCAAGTCCATAGTGCCTTTCCAGATCACTATTTCCAGCATTAGGCAAGTATAATACTTGTATCCAAGTTAACTAACATAGCATATGCATAAATGGGAAGGAAAAAAAGAGCTCCATTCAATTTTGGCATTATCCACAGCCACATGTGCCATAGAAACAAAGAATAGAGAGTAAAGAAAAAAAAACGGAGAGTCTTGGCCACAAAGTTCTTAGTTTGTATACCTTGTTTTGCAACTGATGAGTGCCAATCGTTGACCACCAGCATCAAAAGAGAGAGAGAGAGAGAAAAAAAAACAATCTGCATTAGCATCTGCCTCAAAGTGAACTAAAAGACCAAACGCAAACAGGAAAAAGGAGGAGAGAACAAAAAATTCAGCAAGACATGAAACCAACCTTGGAGTGAGAAATCCTTGAGGCTTATGTGACAAAGGCTATAAACATCTCTGGTAATATTTGATTTCTGTAACTTCATTCCCAGGGTGGTGGCACAATCCAAAGCTTGCAAATTGGTAATAAGGCTCTGTTTTTGCAAGTGAGACACATAGCTGTCCACAGCACTACAGCATCCTGCAGTGTTACTTATCCCATTTCCACAGCCCTTTGCAACATGGCTCATGTCAGGGAAAACTAGAGGGCACACTGAACCAAAAATCAAAAGAGAAGAACTGAGAGCAGAGTAGGCAACTAATAAGGCCAATTGTAGAGATTGTTACTTCTGTGTGAAGTAAAAGCAGAGAAGAGCGAAACACAAACGTGAAGTAACACAAATACTATGGAAAAGGCAAATATTATCTTTAACAAGCATCTAGAAATATCTCATCAATTTTGGCTTATGCATGGATGACAATGATAACCTACATGACTTTTTTCTTCCCATGGTTGAGATAGTGGAAATTTTGAAGATACATGGTTACTTGCACAACCAAAGATACAAAAGAAAGCAGCACTCTGAATGCCATAGATGTCAGTTGATGATTCTTTTGTTTGGAAAATTTCTTGAACAAAACAGTCAAAAATCTGAAAATGGACAAATGCAAACTGAACCAATGGTCAATTATCAATTTGGTTGTTTCTAACTATAATAGATGAAGTTAGTCTAGATCCATATCTTGCAACCTTACCTTTATTAACTTTGCAGTTAGTTAGCCCTCTGAGAACCTCCTTTGCATGAAGAGGACCAAGTTTACTTGCCAACCACCGTAGAACAATATGTTTACAATCGTTAACTTTAATTGAGTGCTCAGGTAAACCATGTGCACCATCTACACTCAAAACTTCAGAAGCTTTTAGTGCAATTCTTGTTGCAGCTTCTGATATAGCATTTTGACATACTTGGTCGCAGCATTCTTTCACAGGATCAATCTTCTCACAGGCAGCAAGAAGCTTAGATGAATCCACAGTGCTCTCAAACTCATTCACATCTTTAACAGGGCAAGTCCCTTCAGTGAGATTTGATGGATGGACTGAGCATATTCTCTGAACATTATCAGCAGCACCCTGACCCACCAAAATTTGCTCAACATCCGAAAGGCAATGTTTGGAAACAGTCCCATTTAAAGCAAGCACATTAGTCTCTTTACTAGATTGGCCAATAAGAATTGCAAGGGTAGCTTCTAGCTGTGGACAACATATAACATTAGCCAACAGTGGCGCGAAAAAGGCCCAGCAATCAATTGATGTGATGCTCATCAAACTTTCAGCAGCAGTGAAATTCAACGTACAAAGTCCTAAAAGAAAGAGGTTAGGACCAGGTTCACAGTGTAACTGAGCATTTCAATTCAAATGGCCTAAGAATCCAATAAAATCAGGGTATAAAAGAAGAACCTGATAATTTTGGTATAGAATTGTTTGTGAAAGGTTGCAATGGAGAAGGTGCAAGAATAGGGAGAAATGGCTGAGGACCTGCATTTGGCGAGATCTCAGGAAGAAAATCATCCAATCGTCTGTCAATCAATGCAGAGCCTCTAATAAAATGAAATTCATTCAGACCTGTAGTAGAAGAGCAGGACACATAGATGAATATCCATAAAATCATAAAGCCACAGATCAAACGATGTAAATGTAAGTTTTCTGCACATGTATTACATAAACGTAGTTTCAGATGTCAAGTTAAACCAAGTGTGCACTCTAAGAGACACATATAACAATGTTGACTAAAAATAGATGAGAAATTTAATCAGAGGCACTATGCGACAATAAACATACAAATTCCACTGCATAACAACATCTCCAGGTAAAAGTTCTTCAAAGTTTGAATACCAAAAAATACTAAGAAGAAGATTGCAATCCAACTAACAACAAGACAGAGTCAGAGACCTAAGAAAATGTACATCCTCATATGGGATTACTGCCCATACATATATAACAGCAATGATTAAAAAACCAATTGCCCATACATATATAACAGCAATGATTAAAAAACCAATTGAATTGTACTCAAAATGCCAAATTGTCTAAAGAGGACATTTCAGGGCTAGAGCAATGGTTCAATGTGGCAAGATGCACACATTTAATTTAGCAAACAACCGGGAATGAAATGACAGCCTACCCACATATACCAACAATGGTAAGAATGCAGCATTGCGTTTTGTTCCTTCCCGGCCACTAAATCCCTACGCAATTCTTAATGTGTAGAACAATACCAAGCAATTAATATAAATCTCAAGTTAGAAGTTTGAGTTTAGATAATTAGTTTGATTGAAGTGAATACCCTAGAACTCTGCTAAACCTTCTTTACTTATTTTCATTAGCTAGTAAAGCCTAGACTTACCAAGAAGAGCAGCAAGATATATATACTGAAATCAAAGTCTGGGATGACAGACTGCTTACATGGAAACCATGATTTAAGTCAGTAATGTGAACAAAAAAAGAGCCCAACACAACGGTGGAAACAAAGTTAAGGAGCCAATGCACCTCAACAATCAACATAAAACTTGATAACCCTCCACAAAAATCATTAATTTTCAAATTGCATAAAACCAATTACAATAGGGACAAAAAGTTGCCAAACCACAATTACATTTAGTTCAAAATACAGCAAATTAGAGAACAACCCAACTGAAAGGACCATAGATCATAGTAAAATAACAAAAACCCAGAAAAGGAAACAGTAAAGAAGAGGGGAATACTCACATAAGAAGAGCAGAAACAGCTCCAAAAGAACCATACTTGGACTGAACAACCTGGGAGACACCCCTTCATTCATGCCTCTTTTATTTACCTTTACCACTTCCAAACAAAAAGAACAGTTAAAAAGCAAATTGCAGCAGCAGCAACAACCCACAAAATCAATGATAAAAAAAACACAACTTTCAAGAAGCTTGTGGGTTTGAATTCAGAGTGTGGAAGAAGTGGGTATGTGGGAAAACAAAGAAAGAAGATGGGAAAATAAAAATGAAACCTTTGGTTAAGTGTAGAAGTAGTAGCAACACTGACATACACACAGGACCAGCTGTAATCTACAGAGAGAGAGGGATAAAAGGACCCACGAAGACATTAAAACTGAGATAAAATAGCTCTAGTGCCCATTAATGCCATCAATTACCTTTTGCACCACCATTACTCATGCTCTGGCACTGCTGTGCCGGGTTACCATTGCCATGCGCGGCACGTGAGAAAGAGGTCTGTCTCATGTATGTTCATATGTGGTGGGTTGGCACGTGTAAAGGGTAACGTGGCAGTTGTGTGATAATTTGGTAATTGCAAGTGGTTGGTGCTATGTGGGTTGAAGACAATTAAAATCCTCTGCTCCATGTTTAATGTTTGCTTCCCCATTTATTAATTTGCACTTTTCTGTTTGCATATATTATATTTTATATCATATGGTTCAAGAAATTTTTTTTTTTTTAACAACTATAGTTATGGTTCAGATCGTTCAAAAAAAAAAAAAAAGTTATGGTTCAGGAATTTTGCCAAGTCTAAGCATTGTCTTATTGATTTTTTTTAGATTAACGGTTCGAGCCCAATGCCATTTCCGTCCATCCAAACCCAAAAATTTTAAAATTTTTTCCAATCACTTACCACCGTACACCCATTTAATTTTAACTAATTCAATTTAATTTAAATAGAATAATAAAAATAGTAAATACTTCTTAATAATTAATTTAGCGTGACTATATATATCACAATTTGAATGTAAGATGTCACGCAAGTAAAAACAATCTCCTATTAGTTAATTTTAATAGTTATTAATAAATTTTTAGAATTTTAGTTATGGAATTATAATTCAAGTGTATCTTAATAAAAATTATAAAAAAAATTGAGATTCTTACCAATAAATGTATTATATTTAATAATTAAATTTAAAAAAAATATATGTGTTCTAAATTATTACACTCAATAATTAAATTTATAACACATATTTTAAGTATTTTATTGTGTCAATTACAAATCTAATCATCACATGTTTTTTTTTTTTTTTTGAACGCAAATAAGAAAACTTCATTAAGAACTAATATCAGAGCTTAGTACATCAAGAAGAAAAACAGGGGGTCTGTCACCCCATAAACAATTGTGAGCATTAAAAGTAGCCTGTTTAGCTAACAAGTGAGCAGCCTAGTTGGCTGAACGCTTAACAAACTTGAGAAACACATTCTGAGAACTTGATAACAAATCACTACAATCCTTGGTGACTAATCCAACCTCAGTAGCAGCATGAGAATTAGAATTCACCTCTAAGACCACGTTGAGAGCATCAG
>CATIWK010124186.1:0-20286 GCA_949634005.1 Mallotus japonicus
CTTGCCTGAGCTGTAGAAGAAGAAGCTGCAAGCAGGAGCACATCGCCGCTAATCCGGCGAGACAAAAGGCTATCAAACATATATCAAAACAAATGGCGGCTTGATCGCCTAACCATCTGCATATCAAAACCATATCAACAAACGGAAAAACACAAGAACACCAAAACAACATAATAGTTAATAAAACCAAAAGCATAAAAGGAAATGATCGGGGGCAAAACCCCCTAACAGAGACTATCAAAACGAAAACACTGTATCAGAGCACTTTCCTATAATCTAAATATGATTTCATTTGTCCATTTGGTGACTCTTAAACTTTTGTAATTTATTTTATTAAATTTTTATATATTTATTATATTTTTAAAAATTTTTTAAATATTTATTTGATGCGACATTAAACTCTTTTACTAAACATTTATTGATAAATATTGTAACAATTAATTGTCAAAAAAGGGTTCAATATTGTATCAAATAAATGTTTAAGGGTTTGATATTGTATCAAATAAATGTTTAAGGGTTTGATGTTGTATCAAATAAATATTTAAGGGTCTTTTAAAAATAATAAATGTATAAGGCTCAATAAATCAAACTACATAAATTCAAGGGCCACATAATGAGTTTTTCCATTTTGTTAATGTTAGTGAACTTTAATTAGTTTCTTAAAATTAGGCTTATAAATGAGTTGAACTGCTTAGAATTTGTCTTAATAAAAAACTTATTTGAACTTGTATATTGAAACTCATTTAATAAACAAGTCGAGTTTAAACTGTGCAAAACTCGACTCATGAAGTTTTTGAACAAGTTTGAATAAAAACTCGTAAGTTACCTTGTAATTTTAATATTATAATAATTTAATATATATATATATATATATATATATATATATATATATATATAAAAGTATATAAATTTTTATTCATAATATATGTAAAAAATATTTAACGTATAGACTATTAGAATAAAGTCATGGTTTTTATTAAATATGTTAAAATTTATTTTAAATATTTTATTGTATAATTTATATTTTTAAAAATTTTTTGAGCTCGTTTAATCTCGTTTAAACATATAAACAATTCGTAAGTTGTAAATACGAAGTGGTATAACGAGTTCAACTCCAACTTGACTCAATTATAAACGAATAGAATGGATCCATGCTAAGGAACCTCTGCACACAAGAGAAGTGCTATGGTCAAGAACCAAAGGAGGCCAACGATTAAAAAATGAAGGATTATAAAGGGGGCTGTGTTCTATTTCCTTACCAAGAGCAAGGTGAAGGCCATGAGAGAAACTTCCGGTAAGGAAGAGAGGAAAAAGACGTTGTCATCTATCAGTTTTCTGGAAATTCAGACCAACTAAGTCTAAGCTAGCCAAAATTTGACTCGGCTTAACTCATTTATACCCCTACTTAAAATTAATGATTTCTCATTATATATCCATACTAAAAATAATTATTCTCACTTTTTTCATAAAAATTTTTCCATGACTTTTAAAAATAATGAGGTTAGAAAAAATTTAATATACAAAGTTGCAATTTGTAAAAGATGAATTAAAATTTATAAAAAATAATAATAAAAAACATCTAATTTCTAATTTGGCTAGGGTTATCAAAACTTGTAGCAAATTGGAGGATTGCTCGTCAAAATTTCCAGTAATTTGAAGTTATAAATTTACAATTTTTAAGAGAGTAATTAAAATTTTAAAATATTAAATTTTGTGTATGCGGAGACTTTGAACATGTGTCTTGATATATTCGATCCAAATCTTTTCACATGGTTGGTCCATTCATATGGTATTGTCTGTTGACCCAAACCATTTCACATGGTAAATCCGTTCGTGAGGTATTGTCCATTTTCATATAATAAGCCCCTCATAAATTATTGTCCACTTTAATTTAGGAGACCTCACATACCGTCATTTTATCATTTAATAAAAAAGGCGCCTCACATAGTAGAAGAGAGACTTGACCTTACACCCTCGTCTCCTAATGTGATTTAGTGCATCATCATGTCTATTGCATGGAAAGCCATCACACTAACCACTGAACTACAAATACTTTAAGTTAGCCTTTGCGTTTCTTATAATCTTTATATCTTGTTTTATTGAGCATGGGACCCAAGAGTAAACTCAATGATTGAGAAGACCAATATAACAATTGCCTTCAATCATCTGTTCCTTAATTAATTTTTGTTCGTTTACAGTCAGGTTTGTTCACATATATACAAAGCCATGGAATGCTGGGAAGTGGTGGTTTCAAGGTATTAACTAACGTTTTGTTTCTGCTCTCTCTTTTATATATAAATTTGGATTTTGGAGAGTTTGCTGTAGGTATATAGATATGTTCCTTCAAAATGTTGCATGGGGATAGATAGTCTTGTTTCTAGCTTTCAGCAGATCAGATTGCTATACTGTTCGTTGGGTTTTGGTATTTCAGATTATTTGTTGCTTTTGGTCTTTGTGTGTGTGTGTATATATATATATATATATAGAATACTTTGTAATTTTCGTCTTATTAATACTAATTCTAATATCATATAAATAGGCTTAGTTATCAAAAAAATTCTTGAGCTTTACACTTATTTTGATTGTTTCTTCAATTTTAGGATAAAGTTATGACATTTACATTTGTAAATTTTAGCATATGGCCAAATTAATTTCAATTTCACAGTGTTTATTTATTTATTTATTTAAATTAGTTGGCATTATAGTTGATTTTAATGAGCCAACCACAACTATACTAACTCACCAGGTTGATTTCAACTTTAGTAAAGATTTATTTTATCAATTTATTTTATGAGTTTTAGGGAGGTTTTTTATGAGTTAGCTAATCAGTTTTTATTTTATTTGGTCTTACAAAAATTAACTCTGGAATACTTCAAACTAACATGTAGATGTTCTCGATTAAGTTATATTTCTGGTTCGAGTCCTGATATATATAGTTGTGTTAAATTAGTTGTTGACAAACTTTTACAGTCCTTGTGATGCTGTCCCTATTGAAACATATTAATTAGAGTCCAATAAATTCTAAATTAAAAAAATTATGAATTTGAAATTAATTTGACCACTAAATACTAAAATTAAAAATAAAACATAATCTATCACTAGAATTAAAAAATAAAAATTATTATATTAGACTAGAGAACACGTGTAAACTTTAAAATTGCTTATTCTAGATGCATTATATTCAGAGGTCAAATTTATGATAAATATGTATCTCATTTTTTTTTAATTATACAAAATACATAACACACAACATTTGGTCACGAAGAACACACTCCTTCACAAAATAATGACAATATGTGTCTCATTTTAATTAATTAAAAGTAAAATATTTGAAATATATATCATAAATCTAGCAGTCCCTCTAATGTAATATTTAACTAAATGTAAAATACTTAAAAATATCTTGCATTTAATTTTATAATAAACATTTTCTGTTTTTGCACGAAAATTGTGAAATTACTGATAAAGAGATGCATGTATTTGTTCAGGAGGGGAGTTTTTGACCCACAAAAGCCATTTATTCAAAGGTGTAACCAGATATTCTTAGTGCTGTGCGCCGTTTCTCTGTTAATAGATCCCTTGTTCTTTTATGTGCTTGAGATTGATGATCATAGAAAATGCCTCAGTGTGAACACAAAGCTGGAAGCAATGGCTATGGCTTTCCGTTTGGCTATGGATACCTTATACATAATCCATATTATTTTTCAATTCCACACCGGCTATTATGGTCACTCGTACATAGTAGTTTCACGTAGTGATCTTATTGAAGATTTCTGGAAGATAGCGAGAAGGTATTTGAGATCATACTTCACAATTGATGTTATGGCAACACTTCCGCTCCCACAGGTAAGTGGCCCTTCATCAGGATTACTAAATTTCAGCTTGGATCAACAAAATTACTTAGCTTTTGTTTAGTTTCGATCCTCTGACTGATGTCTGGATTTACATGTAATCAGATTCTAAGTACTATAAACATAATAAACATGTTGTAATTATTGCAGGTGGCAATTTTGCTTATTGCTCCAAACATGGGAAGATCAGAAGTTTTGAATAAAATAAATGTGTTAAAATTTATTCTCACTTCGACTCTACAAACTGCTCATAGAAACAATGAACAGTTCAAGAGGGGGCTCAGGTAGTGCAAGAAATAGAGTCACATGGGCTCTCCATTTTTACATTTGGACTGGCCATGTAAGTTCAGAAATCATCTGATCATATTAATTTTTGGGGTTATCTAAAAACTAATTTCTTCTTGTCACGGTTAGAGACTATAAAAATAGTACAGCAAGGAAATTGATCCCTACTTATTTCTGTTTTCAAATTTCAACAATTGTTTTAGGACTCAAAACTGTTTAAGAGAGCTATAACTTATCTAATTTCAGCCTGTCACACTTAATAGTTAAATTTATAACATATGTTTATAACATATGCATACATGTCATATTTTTATAACTTTATCTCAAACACTCAGAATATATATCATAAATTCATGATTTGATCTAATCTCTGGACTCGACCAAAGTTCTGCCATTGTGTTAGTCGAACTAGGTATTTTGATAGCTAAAAAAAAAGTAGAATTTATTAGTGTAATTAGTAATAAGAAGAGACATATGAATTAGTAATAAGAAGAGACATATGAATTCCACATTGTTTTCAAGAAGAAACTTTCAAGTGCTTTTAAAACTAACTCTTGTTGAGTTTTATGAGTTCTTATGGGCTTATGAAAGAGCCTTCGTATTGATTATTTAATAATGAAGATGACATTTAGGCTTGTAAAGTCTATATCATTTATTTCTTTTTTATTTAATTTAATTAAACCATTTTGTTTATTTCTTTTTTATTTAATTTAATTAAACCGTTTATTAGAATTAAAATCTTTTCAAAATCGTTTAATTAAACCGTTTATTCAAAATCTTTTCTTTGATTAGAATTAAACCGTTTATAAAATCTTGTTTTTATACAGTTTATTCATATAATAAACAATTTCCTTCTTTGATTAGAATTAAACCATTTACAAAATCTATGTTGCTTTTATATAGTTCCTTCATATAATAAACAGTGTCCTTCTTTGATTATAATTTTTAAATAATAAAAAGTTTCCTTCTTTGATTAGAATTAAACCGTTTACAAGATCTTGCTTTTATACAGTTCGTTCATTTATTTTTCTAACAAAATTATATCATTTATTTCTTTTTTATTTAATTTAATTAACTTCTCTACATTTTCTTTAAAATAATAAACAGTTTCCTTCTTTTATTAGAATTTTTAAATAATAAACAGTTTCCTTCTTTCATTAGAATTAAACTGTTTACAAAATCTTACTTTTATACAGTTTTTTTTTTTTTGAAGGAAAAAAACTTTTATACAGTTCGTTCATCTATTTTTCTAACAACATTTTTATCCTTATGATTTCGACTTGTAATAGAAATAGTCATTTGGTTTTCTCTATAACACTTAAATACGGTTATGTTTCATAAACTTTACATTTTGATACCTTTTTGAAAAATATAATAAAAAACCTTTAATTTTTAAAAAATATGAATGTATCATAATAAAATTATTTATTGAGTGATATAATATTCAATTAACTACAATAAACTCACAACAAATTAAGTTCAGATCTATTTTTTATTTTATTGTAAGTAAAAGGAAATACTTTTAAAAATAAATCTATAATATTTTTAAAAATTCAGTTAAATTAATCATAAATCATATAGAAAATAGTTTTCTCATTGAAATTTAATGTTATTTTAATATTTACCCAGAAAATAATGATAATATTACTCCCTCTGTTCCTAAATAATTGCTATTTTAGAAGTTTAATTTTGTTCCAAAATAATTGTCATTTTAAGTTACCAATGCATTTTAACTATTTTTTTTCCTATTTCACCCTTATGTAATATAGGAGAATGAATTGAATACATATCTACTAATTTTGAGACTCTATATAAAGTTAACAATTGGTTGAGGGGTAGTATAGTATTTTATACATATATTAAATACATTCCTTAATTTATGTGAAAAATCTTTAAACGACAATTATTTAGAAACAGAGGGAGTAATTAATAAGTATTAATGTGTCAAAAATATAAAACACATGCATTTAAATGTTATGAAAAAAATCATTTTTGCTATAAATTGAACCACAGAAATCAAAATTGTGCTTTAGAAAAAACTTTTGGATCAAATTCCAATATCATGAAATGACTTGGATTGGAGAGGACATAAAATCTGAAATGACTTGGATTGGAGAGGACATAAAATCTGAAACAAAGCATGTTTATGTCTCCAGTAATATATTTCCATGCCATTAACAAAATTTTGGATTTTCTGATCATGAGTGCTTGCTGCTATTTAGGTTATTGGCGGATATTGGTATCTGTTTGCTATAGAACGAGAAATGCTTTGCTGGCAAATAGCCTGTCGAAGTACCAGTTGTGATCCCTATGAATTGTATTGCGGTCGACACTTTGGAGACTTCACTGGCCGCAGAACTTTAAATGCTATGTGCCCTCCTGACGTCCAAGGTAGATCACCCTTTGATTTTGGTATGTTCATTGATGCCCAAAACTCCGGCGTACTAGCGTCAAATTCCTGGCGAAAGTTCATGTACTGTTTTTGGTGGGCTCTACAGAATTTGAGGTACGTAAAATATATTTAAGTTTCATTCATTTTGATGCTATATATTGCAAGGTAAATCATATTTTAATTGTAAATTCACACATCTAGTATGTATCATGTAGAATTTAATGTTTTTGCCTTGTCTATGCAGTTGTATATGGTCATTTTAATAATGGTTCAACCAAGTTCATCTTCATAATGGGCTCTATACTACACATTATATCATTTAAAAAAGTTCTTCAATGCATTTCGCTTGTGAGATTGTGGACTACTTACCACTTGTCTTTGCTCTTCTGTGAAAAAATATTTTTTGTAATTACTTTTTATATATAAAAAATTAACATTATAATTATCTTTATATATTTAAAATTAATATTATAATTATCTATTATAAAATATTTTGTAAAATATTTATTTATTAAATATTATTATAATTTTAAAAAAATTATTATAAAAATTATTTATTTTTGATAATATTTTTTTATTTAAACATCTAATATATATTTTTATTAATTTAATTTTTATGTTTTATTTATAAACTTTTTTAAAAAATATATTTAATATTTAAATGTTTAACCAATTTATAATTGATTTAACTTGATTTTCAAGAGAATTAAAACTCATTTCCATTGATAAGAAAATCACGTTCTCATTTCCATATTTATTTTTAGCCAATCAAATGCTAAGAATCAAAATCATTCATTTTAATTCCGATTTCCACCCTTAATTTTTACCAAACAAATGGATTGGACCCTAATAAGGCATCATGGCTTGTGAGATCCAAATCTGTTGTATTATGTATTTATTGTGTCTATAACTTAATGAATATTCTTATCAACATCTAGTGCATTACACTTTATGATTGACTTTATAACATATAAATTTAAATGTTTTGCACTAAACCAATAAAAATAAAATAGCATCTTACTGTTTGAAATCCAAAGATGAGGTGTAATACACCAATTTCCCATAATTTGATATAAAAGATGATTTGTCTAATGCGCCTTTATTTCCATCATCACTCATTTAATATAAAGATAATATAAAGATAATAGCACTGTTAGTCCTAAAAGTTATATAAAATTTTTAATTAAGTTCTATAAATTAAAAATTTTTCAATTAAGTTCACAAACTTTTAAAAATTATAGCATTAGTCCTCGACAGTTAAAATTGATTAGAGCAAGTGACGTGCCGACAGTCACTTTATAAATCTCCTCATAGTAGCCTGATGACGTGTAGGTCATTTTTAACATGTTCAAGACACATCAGCTGCCATTGCCACATTATATTTCCACTAAGTAAAAATTAAAACTCACTCACAAACTTTAACATTTTCTTATCCAATTTGCAGATCAATGATGACAACTAGAAATTTAAACCCACATTTTATTTTCTTTATCTTTTGTGTTTGTTTCTATTTTTTACAAGTTGCTGCTGGTTCTATCCCAAATTTGGAAGTTTTATCAAAGTTTAAAACTTTATTAAACGCATCAAACAGTCTTTAGATTGGAACTTCATAACTAATGACCCACGTAACTTTACCGGAGTAATCTGTTTTAAGAAGAGAGTTGCTTTTCTTGTTCTTGAAAATCTTGGCCATGATAGTCCTTTTCAACCCCTTAACATCTCTTTCTTAGCTTCGGGTTGCCTTAAAAGAAATAAGTTTTCGGGTATATTGCCTAACCTCTCTAATCTCATTGCTTTAAAGCTTATATTTTTATCTAATATTGAGTTTTCTGGTAACTTTCCAGCTTCTATTCAATTTTTTTCCATCTTTATTGATTGGATCTATCTTATAATAGCTTCTTCGGCAATATTCCATATTCCATGGTTAACTATTTTACCCATTTATTGACTCTTCGGCTTGAAGAGAACTGGTTTAATAAGTCTATTATTGGTTTAAATATTTCGACTCTGGAAGACCAACTTTCTCGGCGAAATGTCCAAATAGTTGTCAAGTTTTTCTAGAATCTGTTTTTGCTTAAAACACTAGTTTTGTGGATCCCTAGTGCAGGCATGCAAGATGGAGTCACTTACCCAACAAAACCTGAATTCGATAGAGTTGTTGCTTTTCCATTAATGCCCATGATAATGGTATCATCATCACCAAGCTCAATGCCACCAAACAAACAATTTGCAACCACAACGCATAACAAAACAACCAAAATTAGCACACTAGCACTTAATCGCTATTATACTTGATGAGTTTTAGTCATATCAGTCATCTCTCTTCTTCTTTAGTAGAGAAATTGGGAAATTTGTATACTCGTTGAGTTTGTATCGAAACCAACTTGGGTGTGAGAGAACAAATAAAAGGATAGAAGATTTTTTTGAGAAA
This sequence comes from Mallotus japonicus, assembly GCA_949634005.1. Classification (NCBI taxonomy): domain Eukaryota; kingdom Viridiplantae; phylum Streptophyta; class Magnoliopsida; order Malpighiales; family Euphorbiaceae; genus Mallotus; species Mallotus japonicus. Next base: position 8,960 of record CATIWK010124186.1, read on the forward strand.
AAATGTAGTTTTGTATTGATGTATCAGAATGTTTAGTGTTTAGTCATCAAAAGACAAAAAAAAAAAAAAAAAAAAAAAAAAAGAGAGGAAACCCCTAATTTTAACATAGTGAAAATATGATGTGGCAATGACATCTTATGTGTTTTGAACATGTGAAAAATGATCTACACATCATCAGGCCAATATGAAGAGATTTATAGAGTGACTGACACGTCACATGCTTTTGTCAATTTTAACGGTCGAGGACTAACGCTGCAATTTTAAAAAAGTTTATGAACTCAATTGAAAAACTTTTAGCTTATAGGACTTAATTGAAAATTGCATATAACTTTTGGGATATCCCTTTAATATATAATTGCAGCACCTTAGGTCAGAATCTGAAAACAAGCACTAATGTCTTGGAGATCTGCTTTGCGTTTGCCATTTTTGTTTGTGGCTTTGTGCTCCTTTCATTTGTCGTTGGGATTATATAGGTAACTTTATGTTGTTAGGAACTTTTTTTTTTGAACTTGTGCTGAATTGCTAGATATAGAGAAGGATTTTATCTACTTTACTCACTTTGATGATGAGATAGGAAACAATTTTATCCATGTTATCTGCAAGGATAACAACAGAGAAGATGAAGAGGAAATGGCAGGATGTAGAAAACTGGATGGACGCTTATCATCTCCCATATACTTTGAGAGAGCGTGTTAGGCAAAACCAACGGCTCAAATGGGAAAAAAACCAAGTCGTTGATGTCGATAATGTGCTACATAATCTTCCTAAGGACCTTAGAAGGGACATAACACGGCATCTCTGTCGGGATATAATTCTTAAAGTAAGTTTTTTCTCCTTTTATTTCAAGGATTGTTGCTATCAAGCTGTGATTTTTGATAAAATGATCTATAAAATGACTAAAGTTGCTTGAATATCATGCTAAGTTTGAAAGAAGAATGTAACAAATTTATTGGAGCATATCGATCATGATACAAAATTTCAATTTCTTTAATCTGCAATTTTTTTAGAACATAATAAAACAAAAGGAGAAAAAATTAACCATATAAATAAATAGCTAAACTAAACTACTCATTGCCTCTATGAGGATGTTATTGCATTTAAAGTCCCATTGCATTTTAAATATATCTCTACTAGTGAGGGAATAGTCTATTAATAACTCTTTTCCAAAAGTATCCTCAGATATAGGATTCAATTCCTACCATCATCGATTTAAAGGAGAAGGATAGCCAGTGTTGCGTGGTAAAATGTTAAGAACGGTGGATTGCAAAAATTGTTCAAATTCTCATCAAATAAAATTTACTTTAGAGTAGAACCAATTATAAACACGAGCTAGGATTAATCACATGTTCTATATGATGCTACGACTTATTTAAATGATCCCATGCATTTCAAGGAGAAGAAAATTAGAAAATGAATTGAGTTAATTTCTATCCATCGCTAGTAATAAGCTTATCTCTGCATCTTTAGTTTACCCTGATATCAAAAAATGAGTTTTTATATATATAGGTGCCATTATTTGAAAAAATGGAGGAACAACAACTAGATGCAATATTTGAACGGCTCAAGCAGGTACGCTACGCGGAAAAAAACTACATCTTCCAGAGGGAGACCCAATAGATGAGATGGTCTTCATCAAGCGAGGCGATCTGATAGCCACCATCAATAACACTGGATTAACTGGCTTCTTCAATGCTGAATATATTCAAGCTGGTGATTTCTGTGGAGGTGAACTGTTGTTCCATTATTTCTCGCATAAACATCCTGTCTCATCAAGGACTGTTCGAACCTTTACAGAAGTTGAAGCATTTGCCCTAAAAACTGATGACTTTAAATTTGTTATTTCTCGACTCGATGAGTGTAGTAGGCAGAAACTTCATTGCACTCTCAGGTTTTACTCATCGGAATGGAGAACTTGGGCTGCATGTTATAAACAAGCAGCATGGCGACGACATCAGAAAAAGAAGCATAAACAGATTCTTATTGAAGAGGAGAATAGTTTGCAAGAGGCATTAGCCAAGTCAAGTGAGAACTCGCTAAGTTTTGGTGCCGCCGTGTACGTCTCAAGATTTGCTCTCCCTGCTCGATGAGGCTCTGCTATTGGCAAGCCAAGGTGGAATTTCATACCCGTGCCACCTCGGCAGCCTGCAGAATATGATTTTACAGGCAAAGAACATCTGGTGTAGACTGTGCTAATTATGTATTTGTATATATTTATTGTTGAGAATTGAACAACTTCCTTCAGAACAAAAAAAAAAAATGTTTGATTTAGCATTTTGAAAAGGAGTTGATATAGACAGATAGTTGTTTTTCATGCAACTATTAGATTATCATAAATGGTTGGTGAAATTCAAAAATCAGCGACTCCTTTGTTTCCAATAGCTAATAGTTGATTACATTTATTATAATTAATTTCTTTATTGTTCATAATAAAATAAAGGGAAATTCTACAATTATTTTATTTTTTATTTACTTTGTGTATACTTTATTATTATTACCGTAGGATGAAAATGTATTACATCATTTAAAGGTTATTATTAACAAAGTAAATCTCACGTTGTAAAAAACAAAGTAGTGGTGGACTATGATGTGTGTAATTATTTTCATGTATTTGAATTGAATTTTAATGCGTTTTGGATAAGTATTTAATTTAATTTGGGTAGGAATTAGGTCTAAAGAAGAATTATTTTGATTTGAAGTTTTATTTTGATTTCATTTGTTTTTGGCACTAATATGTTTCTTTTAGGAATTTTATTTAAGTGGTAACAAATATTCTCTTTTGTCTTTAGAAACTAGCTAAGATTCCAAAGCAATCAAGGATTTGCATGAAGAAATCGTGTTAAGGGTGACATAGTTTGACATATGCATGCGTTGTTGTTCATGCAATCTACTGAAATTCAAGCTTCAAGTCACACAGATGCCACACGGGTATACTGCAGTTGGTGCATCTTTCTGTTAGAATTGAGGAAGTTTTGAAGGTGCAACACGGTTTTAGGCACAACCATGTTATAAGCTGTGCAACCTTCTGAATCATAACCCGAATCCGAGCATGGTCATGCTAAAATCCATGCCAGAAAGTTTAACGTGACACCAGTTACACACGGTCGTATGGTGGGTGTGTCGAAGAAAAGGAGACTTTTCCTAAGCAAGAAAGGAAGAGGAATTGAAGGGCTAAAAGGTCTCCTATCAAGTTTTCCTATAAAAGGGATGCTAAGAGGTATTTGGAGGGATTCATTCCACATTCATAGGAGTCCACAAACAAGAGCTCAACATAGATTGGAGAAGATTTGTGCAAGAATCAAGAGATTTATTTTATTCTTCTTCATCTTTAATTCTTGAATTATGTTTGTGTCCTTCGCCACAATTATGCGTGGCTAAATCCTTTTAGGGTTTAGGTTAGGAGTAACTATTACATGATGTGATTGAACACAAGTTTTTATTTATATAATTTAATTTTCAGTTAATTCTATGAGTTGTACTTAATGTATGTTTTCATTCTTGGCCAGCTTGTTTGCATGTTTATGGGTGGATTCACCAATGAGAGTTAGGAGAATTCATTAGCTTATAAGTCATAGGACTTAGATCACTTGACCATGAGAGTAGGCGAGCTCTTCGGGGAACCATGACAGTAGGTAGGGGTCTATGGTGGTAAACTAATTGTTAAGGAGCTTAATGAGTTTTGATTAACTTCTTAATCACGAGAGTAGGTTAAACTTTAATCTTAACATGCTTAATTGAACTCGAGAGAGTCTTTAGGTATTTTAGAACAATTACCCTTAACTGAAATCAATGTTTTTCAATTAGTCTGTGTTCATGATCGGATTGGAATAGTGAAACTAAACCTAGGCTCTAAGCTTTTATTTATTTGATATTTTAATTCAGTTTAAATTGCCTTCTTTTATATTTGCTAAATTACTTTTATTTGATTTACTAGCTAAGATCATAAGTAGAGATAATAGTACTCAATATATAATCCTCGTGGGAATGATAACTCTTTATATTACAATTCATGATCCGTACACTTGCGGGTTTTGAACGCAATAAGTTTTTGGCGCCATTGCCAGGGATTGGCAATATTGATATTAATTTAATTTTTACTTTTCTTAAACTAGTATTTTTCTTCTATATCTTACTTGCTTTGTTTATTGATTTTTCAGGTACTTTGCTAGTTTATGAACACTTGATCTCAAGGAATAAATTTAGAGAAAATCAATCCTGAAATCGAGAAATCGTGCAAAAAGAACCGAAAGGAAAAGCGCACAAAAGATAAGCAAGCAATGGCTGAAAATAAAGCGGCATAGCAAGCTGCACATCATGCTCTTCAAGAGTACACAATGCCAAATCCAGGATTTATCCATAACAGTATTATGAGGCCAACAGTTGAAGCTAACACCATCGAGATCAAACCAGCGATTATTCAAATGGTTTCATAATTTCAGTTTGGAGGTCTACCTAGCGAAGATCTTAACACCCATTTAGCTCAATTCTTGGAGATTTGTAATACATTTAACATGAATGGGGTTAGTCCTAATGCAATAAAGCTTAGGTTATTCCCTTTTTCTTTGAGGGATAAAGCTAAGTTGTGATTGCACTGTCTAGCACCACAGTCCATTACTTCATGGGACACATTGTCAAAGGCATTCTTGGGCAAGTATTTCCCATCGGGCAAAATAGTGAAATTTAGATAAGAAATTACAAGCTTTACTCAACACAATGGTGAATCTTTGTATGAGGCATGAGAGCGATTCAAGGACTTGCAACGTCAATGCCCACACCATAGAGTCCCACAATGGCTGCTCATTTAGACTTTCTACCAAGGACTCACCGAACCAATGAGGATCACCATTGATGCTACAGCTCAAGGCTCTTTCATGAGCAAGACACCCGATAAAGCACACAACCTACTTGAGACTATGGCATCCAATAATTATCAATGGTAAGGAGAAAGGAGCATACCAAAGAGAGTTGCAGGAATGCATGAGGTGGATGGTTGGAACCTTCTAAATGCAAAATTAACATGCTCACAAAGAAACTAAAGGCTTCAACCAAGGCATCAAATCCAATGTCGGTTTATTTTTGTGAATATTGTGGAGGAAGTCACTCATTTATGGAGTGCCAAAGGGGTTTTTCTTCTCAAGAGCATTCAATAGAGCAACTTAACGCTCTAAACAATTTCCAAGGAGGTCAAGGGAACCCCTACTCTAACATATACAATCCGGGATGGCGTAATCATCCAAACTTTTCATGGTCTAATCAAGGAGGGGTGCAAAACACCAACCAAGGATTCAAGCAGCCACCACTTGGAATCTAGCAAAAGAATGCTTTCCATCAACAAAGTTAGACCAAGCTTGATCTTGAAACCATGATGGAAAATTTTCTAAGAAATCAAGAGAAGTATCAAAAGAACTAAGAGGATGCGATCATGAATCTAACATCTCAAGTTGCATCTCAATTTGCATCCTAAGAATCTCAAATTAATCAAATCTTTACGCATGGAAAGATGTTAGAGAATCAAATTACTTCACAAACTAGTGCTTCTAATTTTCGACAACTGGGTAAACTTGTTAGTCAACCCGAGAACCCAAGAGAGCAAGTGAATGCAATAATGCTTCGCAGTGGAAAGAAAGTACCTGAGGTGGGAATCGAAAAGGAAGAAGAAGAGCTTGCAAAGGATGTTTTAAAGCAAAAAAAAAAAAAAAGACAAAGGAGTACATTGAAGAAAAGGAATCAAAGAAAGAAGAGGTGCCTAAAACTATCACTCCACCACTCCCCTTCCCTCAAAGGCAACAAAGGAGCAAACATGACAAACATGAAAAGCATTTTGGGAAGTTTTTAAAGGCATTCCAATAGCTTAAATTGAACATACCAATTTTGGATGTGATCAACACGATGCCCGCCTATGCCAGGTTCTTAAAAGACATCATTTCACACAAGCGAAAGTGGGAGGATCATGAAACCATTCCTATAAATGAGGAGTGCAGTGCAGTAATTCAAAATAATCTTCCACAAAAGCTTAAGGATCCAGGGAGTATCACTCTTCCATGCACTATTGGGAATGAGTTTATAAGTAAATCTTTATGTGATTTAGGTGCAAGTGTAATCATAATGCCTCTTTCTTTTTGCAGGCGCCTAAACATTGGTGAGCCACAACAAACAACGGTGTCACTGTAGCTAGCAGATAGGTCCATCATCTATCCTTATGGAATCCCAGAAGATGTGCCTGTTAAAGTTAGAGACTATTATATGCAGGGAGAGTTTATCATTCTAGAGATGGAAGAGGACCTATAAATTTCAATCATTTTAGGGCATCCCTTCCTTGCTACTGCGAGTGCAATAATTGATGTCAAACGTGGAAAAACTATTCTCGAGATTGGAGAATAAAAAGTAGAGTTTGATGTCTTCAAGAAGCCAACCCAATCCTTATCATTGACCTCTTTTTTTCAGGTAGATGCGATTGATGTTTATGCTAAAGCTATTCTTGCACAAGTTCTCAAAGAGCCACCTAAAACACACGTCATTCGTGATACCAAGGAGGTGAAACAAACCAAGAAAGTTAAGAAGAAAAAGGGAACTTTAGAGAAATATACTAAAGAGTGGTGAATTAAAAGTGCTATAAAGGATATAAATTTTAAGAATTTCTCTTCTTCTTTCGAATGTCAAGTAAGAGAGCTCAAGTGGGGGAGGATTATTCTTTAATTAATCCCCCTAACGATCACATAAGAATTTGGTCAAGCTAATGACCTTAAAATAACGCTAATTGGGAGGCAACCCAATATTTTCTTACTCAATTCTTGTTTTTCTTTTGTTTTTCTGCTTTATTTTTTCCTTTATTTATCTTATTTTTTAATGCTTTTATTTTAGGTTCCTTATAAGCAAAGTGTGATAACTTGATTCTCAGAACCTTCGAGTCCTGCGGTCAAGCAATCAATAAGAAGCAAGGGAGATGTGGGGTTTCCCTCACAAACCCTCCGATGTTTAAGTTAGAGAGAATTTAGAGAGATAGAGGAGGAGAACTTAGAGCTAAAAGAATAGAATGAATAATAAGGGGAGAGGGAAGGAGTATTTATAGAGAATGAGATATGCAAACCTGTAAGGAATAGGATTCCTCTTTCATGTTGGACTTGCTCCTATTGGAGGAGTTTCTTCTAAGTCCGGGAGTCTTCCTAATAAGGGACTCCTTTTCCTACTTGGATTGAGTTTCCTTGTCCTGAAAGTTACTTATATTTAGGAAGTTAAATTATTAATTGAATGGGAATATACCTGTGGGTATCAAGAGTCCCCTCTGAAAGTCTATTCAGATATTTATGTCCGAGATTTTTTGGGTTCAGTAGATGTGTTGATGATAACTCGAAATAAAGAGTGTTGAAGAAGAGACGTTGACGATCAATGATAATGCTGAAAAGGTGAACTAAAGTGGCCAGCCTCAGTCACTAAAGGCAAAGATGCTCGGTATCGAGTCTTTTGAGTTCCGAATATTAGAGTAGAATAAAGAGTTGCCAGCTGGACTTATAGATGCTCGACGTGTATAGAACTTTCGGAGGGAGTAACCCACCAGTGTCATAGGGACACGCAGAATGGGACCAGCTAGTGCTAGAGTTTTAATGCTCGGTGTCCCGAGGGATTAACCCACCAGTGTTACAGTAACACATATGATGGGACTAGCTAGTGCTGGAGTTTGAAGCTTAAACCTCAGTGCTGAAGAGCGACCTAAAGGTGCTAGTTTCCATATATATTAGAATTTTGAGATGGTGCTGAAGAGCAACCCGAGGATGCTAGTTTCCATAAATACTAGACTTTGAGAGATGCTCGATGTTGAAGAGCGACCCAAGATCCGAGGAAGATTCTGGTGCTTAAACTGCATGCCTTTTGGAAATGTCTTTTCAAATTTCAAACCGTCATGTCTGGTTATGTGTCAGAAGATGTGGCATGTTTGATGGCGAAGTTATAGTTAGAGAGTCGCGTATGTTGAAAGGACAGTGCCTTGATAACTGCACTAATGATGGATGTTAAATGCAAAGTGTTATGACAATGATACCCCCGGCATGCTGAGGCTGGATACTTTATTTGGGAGGGCAGTTTGAGTCCTTCTAGATCTTTCTTTGGACATATAAATTTGCAAGTTTGTATGTTGAAAAATCATTTGTGGTTGCCTTTGTTGCTTTGCTCAGTTTCTTTTACTAGTGTCAAGTGTTCTTTTCTTCTGCTTCCTTTACATCTGCTTCTAGATTCTGTATTACACCCAGGTGAATACTTTTACCTTCTCCTTAACTTTCCTCTCTGACTTGTTTCTTTTGTAAGCGTTATGACTCCTCGAAAACATGTTAAATCTGATATTTTTAAATCGAGGTTAGATGAGAGTATATTAAGGTGGTATAGAAAGTTTTTTGATATTCCATAAGAGTATGTGTTGCATACTGTAGATAGAGAATTAAAAGCTCATACGCCTATGTATGAGATGTCAAAAATAGTAGTGTATTTTGATCAGATGGAGGGGGGGTTTAAGGTTTCCTTTGGATCCCTTTGTGAGGACATTTCTGAATCGCTACCTTATTGCCCCCGGCCAGCTTCACCCCAACAGTTACCATATTTTCACTAGATATATAGAATTGATGCATAAAATGGATAGGTTGCTGGATTTATTGCACTTTCAGTATATGTATAGTTTGGTAAAAAAGACAGGAGAGCTAACCTTCTTTGTCTGCAATCCTAAATCATAGTCTCTTCGTGAAACTCCCAGATTTATCTAAATCCTGGAGGCATAAATTCTTTGTGGTTGAGCATCCAACGGACTTCATTTATGTCCAGCGCCAGTGGGCAGTGGATTGCCAATGAGTGGCACGACCTGTAAGATTTTCGGATGAAGAAGCCAATTTGACAAAGAGGCTTCATGAGTAAAGTGTGATGGAGTGTATATCAGCTGAGACTTTATCTCGGTAATATATCCAGAGAGTGTATCCGGACATTCTCAAAATAAGCAATACTAGTAAGTTCCGAGCTTCATAAAGGTATTATTCTGACCTTTCATTTTTCTTTTATTTATAGATGGCTGATTATTATACCTTTGCGGATGGACTATTCATCTCAGATGACAAGCAAACGGAGGCTTAGGAAGTTATTGACCTTACTCAGAAGGAAGAGCCTACTACAACTCATGTTCAATATCAAGTGGAGGCTAATAAGGATTCCGAGGTTCCCCTAGTCTGGAAAAGTACTGCAGGGCCTTCCCAGTAGTGTACTCGAAGGAAGGAGACAGAGGATGAAGAAGAGATGGTTGAGGGTGTCTTCATCAAGCGCCCGGAACTTCTTGGATGCCCGGATGCAAAGGAGTGGATTCTTAGTAAGATGAATCCTCCGAGCGTCCTTAATCCATAAGTGAGGGATCAATATACTGAATCTCTGCACTTTCTAGAGGATGTTCAGAGATGGTGAGAGATTGGGAGAGACGAGTTATATAATTCCTTGATTTGCCATGCCCTAGAGGTAACTTATCTGAGCTTAGTGTTCATGATTGATGATAGATGTTCTGTATTGATCGTCATTGTTCTTCATTTAGATGGCTTAAGGCTTTCTCTTGGTGAAGGATGAGCATTTCATCCTTCAGAGTGAGTATAATTTCAAGGAGGCAGAAGTTGGCACTATTACCATTGATTGTGACAAGAAGTTAGGTGTAGCCAAACAAGCACTAGAGCTTGAGGAGGTTGAACATGCCAAAACTAAATTTGAGGTCGATGCTTGCTAGAAGAAGATATGAGAGATCGAGTATTCGCAAGCTCAGCTTACTGAAAGAATAGAAAAGCAGACTCCGAGCTTGGATCTCTGAAGGGAGAGTTGGCTGAAAAAAAGAAATCTCAAGGTGAGGATATGAAGACTTATCAAAAAATGCTGAAGGGATTTCTTAAAGCCTATAAATTTGAGAGTAGGAGGATACTGTTTGCTCAGAATGCAGATTTGAACTTTTCTGAGCTTGAAAAGATCTCACCCAATGATTTGGCTAGATTAGCTTCTAAAGAAGAAAAGGCCAATAGATCTTCATCCAAGCAGTGTAAGGATCCAGAGGTTACTAGGAAGAAACCCAACTTTGCTGAGAAGTCTACGTCTAAGCATTCTGTTAATCCCACGGCTGTTGAAAAATCAACTTCTGGGATTGAGCCTTCTGCTATGCTATCTTCTGAAAATATTAATCGTCCCCTTTCTGATAGGGCAACGCCTCCTGAGACTGAGGCAAATGTAAATGTTTAAATGTCTATATTCTCTTTTTGTTTTGACAGATGTAATGATCTGTCACGACCCAAACCGGGGAGTCATGACCGGCACTAGAGAACGGGAATTACTATTATCCGGAACCCGTAGCAAGCCTTAAAAATAAAAACTCAAGCAAACTAATAATAAAATACAACTGAATTAAAACTTTGATTAATAAAATGAATCTCATATCATAATAAAATATATTAGTATACAATCTTTTAAATGTCAGTCTCAGTTATAAAAACAATATTTAAATACTACAACATTCAAATACTACTACTGCAGCTTCTAAAGTATAAATAAAAGTTCAAATATGTAATTTACATAATCCAACCGGGGCAGAAGAAGACCGGTGAAGAGGTCTAGAACTGAGGTCTGACGAATTAGAATGTCCTGAAAAAAATATTGAGGGGGATCAGACCTCACTGAGTGAATTATTATTATATATATACATGCATCCTAACAATACAGGCACTCAAGCCTCAGTATAATAATATATTTATTTTTATATAATAAAATATACACGCAAGTCAGACAGATGCTCAAAATCCATTTATATAATAAATAATACAAAAGAGTTCGGGTGGAGGATCGGTGCAGAACCCTAATTATCGCAACCTCGATCATAGAATCAATAGCCAACAGGCTTATCCATAATTTCAAATAACTATTATCCAACTTAAGGTAGTAGACTGGCCCCAAGTACACTTGGTCAACCGAGGATCCGCAATCTTACTACAGGCATAACTGGCCCCGAGCACACTAGGTCAACCGAGGATCCGCAGTCAGCCTTCTCAATATCCACTCAATCTCAATAATCAATATCACAATCAATCAATTAAAATTTCTCAGCCTAGTGTCTAATGTACTGTTGCGCAACAGTCCTAGCGTAGCCCACTAGGTGGCACGTTCTACACTATCCTCCAAAACATTATTATAAACATATATAAAAATAATGAAATGCATAATTAAAGCATGCTAGCATCCATTTTTTTTTATAATAAGATCCCAAAATATATACAGAACATAAATATAATCATTTAATAAAATAATAGCATTTAATGAAGATAAATATAATTTAATTC
>CATIWK010124241.1:0-12009 GCA_949634005.1 Mallotus japonicus
TTGTAATAGCCCCAATAGTGGGATACTAATAAGATTATGAGTGGATGTGTAGAATAAATTGATTAGTAATTAGGTTTATTTGGTAAATTTAATAAAATAAATGATGGTTTTAGATTAATCTAGGATGCATGTAAAATTAAATAGGATTAGAAATAATTTTGTTTGTTTGTTTTCTTTTATGCTTTTATGTTCTTTTTATGGTTTTGATTTTTTTCTATGTTTGAATTATGTTTTTGTGTGTTTTTGTATTTAAGCTCATAATTAGGGTTTTTTAGGGTAATTATTAGATTCATTTTTAATAATTAGGTTTTTTAGGATTAATTAATTAATTTGGTTTTAGGTTCATAATTAACTTAGATTTTAGGTTAGAAATAATTTAGGCCCACTTAGTTAAATTAGACATAGGCCCATTTTTAGTTAATAAAATCAATTTAGACTTAACCCATTAATTAAAGTATTTTCATAACTTGTAAACCTAGGCCCACTTTTAGAATTAAAATAAATAGACTTAGAATCATCTAAATAAAATTGACTAGGAATTAGGCCCATTAGCTTTCTAGGCTCATTTATAAAATAAAACATGTAAACTTAGCCCATTTAAATAAAATTTGTAGATTAGACTAACATAGGGATTATGAGCTTGAATGGTGCATTATTTCTATGTAATTTCATTGATTGGTTGCTTTGGTGCAAAATGGATGTCTATAAGGGTTTATATGAAATTGCATGTAAATAGAGGATAAAATAGTAATTAACAAGATAATTCTAAAAGAACACAATATGAAGAGAAGTTAGTATTATGAATCCAGAATTTCCTGGTTGTGGTGCTAGTTTTCTTTTAGAGAATTGAGTACCACCTCCGTTTTTGTCCCAATTATTACCCTGGGTGGCGACTCCATCATCTCCATGCTATGTCTTTGTGATATAGTAGTGTGTTCCCTAGAGCCCTGAGCTCAAACAATGCTACGGTTGTAAGAAACTTGGGCGCACGCTAAACCCCACCGTCTACAGGTTCACTCCGGTGAAACCCTACCTTGAGCTTTTCGCATCCTTTTGTCGAATTGAGGCGCCACCAAAAAGCCATGCCCTCCACCAGTATCCAACTGAATAGGACGTCCAAAACAGTGTTAGTGTACTAGCACCGTCCTTCTCTATAAGACTCCTTTTATTTTGTTTATACTTCTATGTGTTTGTTTCTTTTCACAAAAGAAGTAGAAGAAGAAGGAGGAGAAAAGAGCATTACCTAAACCCTAGAGAATGAGAGGTATTTATAGACATCTTTCCTAGGGTTTCACAAACCTCCACCTACCAAAACAGTTTTGGTAAGTTTAAACTTCTTTTTCTACTTTGATTCTAATTCCAAAATTATAATCATTTCCTATTTATTTAGATAACTCTTAGCTTAAATAAATTAAGAAATAAATAAATATAAATATAAATATAAATATAAACATATATATATATATTCTTTCAGAGACATTATTACTGGTTAACTAACCCAAGTCTGTTTTGGACCTGTTTTAAGTGTGCAACCCTATAGGTTCACATAACGTTAGCAGTGGGCCTAAAATTATCATTTTAGCCCACAAATCATAATTGGCCTCTAGCAAGACATTATGACTACTCAATTTGTGTGAAGATCAATAATTCAACATAACTTAATACACAGTGTGTATTATAGTCCTTTTGTCACGCAATATCTTGATTGAACGTAAGGCATGGTTTATGTTATCCTTGTATAGTTCAATCATATTGTTTCTCGATCTCAAGTAGACTACTACTGATAACTCTTTATCTGATATTGATAACTTTTTATCAACTCATTCTAGCATGGTCATGCATTTCTCTTTAGTCTAACTTATCGAGAGACCCACAGATATCTTCTCAAAATAACTGAGGGAAAAATTTCATCTCAATCACTCACATTCTTCACATAACTCATTCTATATCCAATCACAACCCGTTTTACCATTTGGTTAAAGATGGTGTAAGAATGTGTCAAAATACAGAACTTATTATGCAAGAAACCATGGTGATTTCAGGTCAAGGACTAAAATAATACTACTGTGATGAGAATTACGTATGACAATAATCCATGTAGTATTCTCATAGTGGGTCAATCCAGTACATCATTTCTCTAAATATGTACCTATGAGTTTGACTCAATATCTCATATATATGACCAATAAAACATAATCATAAGTCAACCTCATACTAGTCTTTATTCATTGTTGTTCCCACAACAATGATCAACTAGAGATATTTAGATTAGAATTTAAGTATCACCTAAGAGTTTTACTATTAAGTCACATACTTAATGACCTTATGTAGAATTAACTAATCAAGGATAATATTAGAATTAGCCAGTAATAATAAAAATGTCTCTTTATTAATAAAATAGAAATATGACAAAGTCAAAGTATGACCATTACACAATTGTTCTGAATTCTATTGTTTATTCGTTTATTTTATTTTTAATAAAGGGTTGCTTCTTAATGTGTGATGATGGTGCTAAGGGGGATGCCAACCTAGTTAGGATGTCCAGGTGCATTTCTTGATGCTAGGAGCTCCAAGTTTATATAAAATAATAATATTAATAATAATAAAGCGAAATTTTGATAGACATTTTAATTATTTCTTATTTAATTAATCATAAATAAACATGAGACAAAACATAACATCTTGAAAAATCAAGGGACCGAAGTGTTGAAAGCATTAAATTTCAAGAATGTCAATACAATTTTTCCATTTTTTTTCTTTCAAATAATGTCGACCCCTTTAAAAGTTAATTTGTATATGAAAAATCAAAAAATTATTAAAAGGTGCTAATATTATTTTTATAAAAATTTTATTTTATAATTATAAAATTAAAATGAATTTTTATATAGATTTACAACATAATGTTGTTAATAATTATTTGGGACAATTACTATTTGCCCCTGAGGTTTGCTGTATTATATTAACTGGTCCCTCACTTTTAAAAATTATATTTATTTGTCCTTCACTTTTGGAGAAATAAATTAAATAGTCTTTCCGTTATATTTTCTGTCAAATAGCCATTAAATAGTATGAAATGACAAAAAAACCTTCAAACTCTGCTCTCTCTCGTAACAACAATGGCCAAAAATCAATATGCATTGCACTTGCTTTCTCTCTCATAACAACAATGGCCAAAAACACGAAATAAAAAAAATTGGAAACCTCTCATAACATAGGGATGAGCTCCGTTGTAGCTGCTGAGTTGTGGGGTATTTGGGAATGTCTATCTTTAGCTTAGGATAAAGGGTGGCATAAGATTTTATTGAAGACAGATAGTTTGCTGCTGATTTTCTTGCTGAGGTTGCTATAAGGTTCATGTTGGGGTGCCATGGAGACTATTGCACCATAGAGACAGACAATTACGGAGACCATTGCCATTATTTCTTTCAGGAACCACCATCGCCACCTATCCCAGCACTTGCCGTCGTTGCCTCTCCTATCTTAGAGAGGATCATTCTGAGCAATAGCCCCAGCATCATTGAGAAGAGTCGAGAGCTCACCTTTTTGGTATTTCTCCATTATACCTTTAACCGAAAAAAAATAGAACCGTTGAGTCACCATGAAAATTAAAGAGAAGAAAAATTCAAAATAGAAAGAAAGCACTTACTATCACAGCCACCAATATGTTTTCCACCAATAAACACATTAGGAATAGTACTTTGGCCATAACTAAAGATATGAGAATTTGGGGAACCTGAAACAAAGACAGGAGCAGAAGTAACAAGCACTTTGGCTTTGTTGAGTGCCATTTCAATTTCTTCCTTGGTCCTTTTGGTAGAACTAAACAGAGAACCCATTTATTTATCACTGTTTAGCAAAACAGAGAAAAAAAAAGAGAAAGACAAAGGGTGCTGATTTGATTCTGGAGTGGCGGCAGATGAACACTGATCACAGGTGGCTTGACGGTGTTGAACTTGAAGCTATGTCCTATCAATCGTGGCTCGAAGAGAAGAGAAGAGGTCAGATTCTCATTAAAGTCATAAAAAGGAATATATGACCAGCGCCACCTTTCCTCTCCCAACAAGCAACACCTATCTTTCCTCTCCCAGTGAACAACATTACTTCTCATCTTCCCAATAACCATGTTGCCTCTCCTCTCGAGCAACTACCATCGTTGTTTCTCACAACCAATGTCACCTCCTCTTATTGTCGCCTATTGCACAACTGATGGTTACAAAACCATTGCTGCCCATCTATTTTTTTCTTGTTGATTTATTAACTTTGTTGTTTTTGATTTTGTATATTTTGGATTTTGATGTTAATGGAGATGGTTTAGGTGGATGACACAGGCAGATTTGTTAAGATTTCCACCAAATATAGATCCATTTTTTGCAATTCTTCCCATTCTTTAGCTGTAATAATCCTATACACATACTCCTCCTCCTCGTCGGCAATCGGTTCGTCTTTTTCAGCCATGGATGTCACAGGCGTCCACTGCTATGCCTACCCACAATCGTTTGAGTAGCTTATTAGCTCAACGGATCAACAAACTGAGGTGTAGTGTCGATTGACGTGGAGGTGGAGGCGGATGAAGAAACATGGTGGCGCTGGTGGCGGTGATGGTGGTGGGGTTCTTGGTTACTGCTCATATAAAAATAGAATGATACATATAGCATTAAAAGGTATTTATGACTTTTTTATTTTTATTTTCTATTTTACATTTATTTTCAAGAAAATAGTAAAAATATTGATAGAATGATCATTTAGTGTAACATAATCAAAAGTGAGGGACGAATATATATAATTTTTAAAAGTGACGGACCACTTAATATAATATAGCAAATCTTAGGGGACAAATAGTAATTGTCCCTAATTTTTAAATGACAAATTGATGTAACCACTCTTTTATTTTTTATACATCTTAAGTTTTTTCCATTTTTTTTATCTTATTAGTAATTATTGATAAAACATTTTTTTTTTACCCATTCACATTTAAACATAAAAACACATATTTTTATCTTATAAACTACAATGGTCGAATTTATGTTTTTATATTTTCTATTTTATTTTAATTGAATAATATTAAATTCTTCTTTCTAGCTTTATTTGAATAAGTGAAAAAAGAAATAATATTCGTTTTCTTATGGTTTCTTAAAAAACAAACATGGATGCAAAAAAGGAAAAAAAGAGAAAATTAAAATATAATGCAAAAATAGTATTTAAATATATTTGATGCTTAAAAAGTATGACCTAAGTATACTTAACTTGCAAAATCTACTAAAAATGCCATTTTAAAAATTATTTAATAATTTAACACTTTATTTAAAAAATAAAATTTTGAAACTATTAATGATTTTTTTTAATGAGATCATATACGTGTTAATATTTTTTAAAAATTATAAATTGATTCTATATATCATAATATATCGAAATTTAATATATAATTTTTTGTATCAATATTTATTTTCTATTGAGCGATATAGATTACTGCAACATAATAGATAATGTTTTGACAAATGAGAGAATCATGATTCTCAATTGATTGATTTGATGTATAATTTATGATTGCATGTTTATTTATTTTAAAATTGAATTAATTTGGGACATAAATTTTGGATGAAAAATCTATTTGTATATGATAGTCTAAATTTATCTTTAACCCCATTCAAGTGTTAGGGTTAGGGGTGAGCATCAGTCAGTTTCGGTTCAAACCGAATCAAAACCGACCAAATCGATAACCGAAAATATATAAAACTTTAAATCAAAATTGAACCGAACATATATCAGAATCGAATCGAACCGAATTTGTTTGGTTCGGTTGATTAACCGATTTATCTATTTTATTTTTTGAAATAATTTCTAAAACTTTTATTTATCAATTTAATATTTTTTTGTAAAATTTATTCATTAATAATATAACTATAAATATTTTTTGCTTATAATCTTAATATTTACATATATTTTTCTAAATTAATATATTTTATATAATATTTTATATAGTATTTTATTATATACATAAATATTTCGGTTTTTGGTCGGTTTCGGACGGTTAGACCTTAAAACCGAACCAAAAACCGAAAACCGTATTTTACCCATCAAATGAACCGAACCGACCGAAGCTTCACTCATCAACTGAACCAATGACTCAAACCAGTTCGGTTCGGTTGGGAAATTTTGGTTCGGTCGGTTTTTGCACACCCTTAGTTAGGGCATAAAAAAAGTGGGAAAAAAAAAGAAGAAATAAACTCTAATTTTTTTTCTTGTTTTCTTACAACTGAATTATATATTCTATTTAAGTTCAACTTATTATTTTGTTTACCAAATTACAACGGGAGGAGAAAGGGTGGGTCTTGAAATCGAGACCCGGGTGGGTCTTGAAATCGAGACCCGGGTGGGTCTTGAAATCGAGATCCCTCAATATTCGACAAAGGGTGGCCAAGTCTCACGGGCTAAGTTGAATTTGTTAAATTCTGGAGGAAACTTTCATTCCACAAAATTGCACTTGCTCTAAATTAATCTCATAAACCAAGAATTGAACTATTTTTAAAAAAATTTTAAGTTTTTTTAGACAAAAGATAAATTTTTCATTAGTGAAAATTAAGAATACGTCTTGACGAAAAGAAAAATAATAGAATAATTAAGAAATATCAAAATAAAACGTCCCCACTCAGATTATGAAAATTTTTATTGCTATTTTTTAATCACATTGACAGAAAATTTTTGATTTGTAACTTGGCAAACCGCACACTCCACACAATGGTTTTATTTAGCAACAAAAATTTCACAATAAGGAGTTATGTAAACTCTATTGAAGGAAATCATAAAAATCACATTAAAAACCGTAAAGATCCCTCAAGAGTAAGAACTCCGCAAAGGAAGTAACCATTTTAATAAAATAAAAAAAAAACAAATCAAAAATTTGTATTTACCTAATAAAAAATAAAATAAAATAGAAAAGATCAGTAGCGATCGTCAAGATTAATTTCTTTTGAGTTACATTCTAAATAAAACTAATTATAGCTAATATGACAAGTACATTTAGTCATACTAGGTTCAATGGTAATAATGATTTGGGTTTTATAATAAAAATCAATTCTAATCAACATTATTTGCATAGAGAATTGATTATCTCATTAGTTGAATCAAATAAATAATGATATTGGATTAGAGGATTAAGATTTTGACAGGGACACCCTAGAAAGAAAATAGAGAGATTGATAGATGGATAAGGAAATGCTACCCATATGGACTTGTCCACACCACCATAAAGGACTTGGCAAATACGAACATGTCAAAGGAGTGGCAAAGTTTGACAGGTTTCTTCTCATCCTTCGACAAAAGAAGCCCGTAAGAGGATAGAAACGCACCATTATTCATCAATTGGCATCCTACCAAATTGATTTAGGTGTGTACTGAAGATGACATTGGTGCAACTGCCTACAACTATATTTCATCTAAAAAATGTTTTTACTTATTTTAAATTTATTTTAAATAAATAATAAATATGGACCGCTATAATAAAATGAAATATTATCATTTATTCAAACCTCAAAAAGGTATTATATTAAATATATTTGTCATTAATCCAATAATTAAATACAATACATTTGAAATAAATAAGCTATTTCCATCCATTTAAAAACAATATAAACTCCCGCTTGATTCATTTTAAAATTTTTTTTGGAAATTTCTTTTTTCTTTCCTAAAAGTATACTTCCTAGATATATAAATTTTGATATATTTGATTTAAAATTCAACATTTCAAAAAGTGTCATTTTGTGTATTTTATTTACTAAAGACATGTATTTTTATTGTTAGTAAAATGTTTTTCACTTTTACCTACTTAAGGATCATTCAGTAAAATTTGTATTTGATCAGTCCTCGCAACTAGGGAAGTTACACTTTTCTTTTTAGAAAATATATAGCATTAATTAGGAAACTCTTTGGGTAAAATATAAGGAAGAGAGTAAAAGTCCCCCATAAGTAAGGTGTGGATATATATATATATTTAATCGAATGAGTATGAGTAAAAGATCATCTATGGAAAAAGAGAAAAAGTATATGTCTAATCATAACTAAATATTTGACTTTAGAAAGAGAATTTTTATTTAGAAAGATCTCTTAAATATTTGACTTTTACTAATGCATTTCTAATTAGTTTCTTTAAAATTTTGACACAAATTTGATATAATTAGTAAATGTATAAAATTTTTCAAAATAATAAATAAATTAATTTTTGCTAGAAAGTTGATTTAAGTAAATTGACTAGATTTTCAAATTGTTGGGCTAATTAGCTAAAAAAATAATAATTTTTGAGCTAATTTCCTATTGAGTCCAAGTTCAAATGGCAAATTGACCTTCTAGCTTATTTTATATAATTGTCATATTCATTTTTATTTTTTCAAATTGAATTATCAGCATCACATATGTAAACTGTTAGCATGGAATGTTTTAGGTAAGAATTATTTATACAAATATACTTGACACATGAACAATATTATGTTGGGATTTATTCTAACAGTCAATTAAGAGGGCATGATAAGGATGAAACTATGAGACTCAAATTCAAAATTCATTATAAGAGTGGGATGATACATACATACATACATACATAGACACACACACACACACATATATATATATATAGCTATAACTACTTATCTCTTATATCTCTATAAATATATTTGACAACTTAATGAAAGATTAATATTTGTTTGTCATTTCCATATATTTTCTTTTTATTTCTTTTTTTCTTTCTCATCAAATATTTGCTTGTTTCACATAACATTAGTTTGTTTAGACTTTAACATTGATGATGTTTTTTTTGTCTTAATTACCGGTATTCAGAGTCTGCTGAATTTTAATTAATCCGGTTAAATCTAGTAAAACCATAAGAGTATCAAAAGTCTCTCAACAGCTAATTCAACGCAATTGCATATATTAGAACTCAAACACGAGTCATTATTTAAGTGGAAACAACTCCCTACCAATTGATTTCAATAGTTGTTGGTTCAGCGTTGATGATGTTTTCTACGTAGCTTTGCTATCAAATTTATTTATATTCAGCATTCCTTATTGTCTGCACCGTAGGGTTTATTGATTGTCAAATCTTTATGTATTCCTTGCAGCTTGGTGTATTAGCAACGGCAATAATTCATGTACTTTGATCTTCCGAACCCATTTTGTAAAGAAGTGAAAATATAAATCCTACGTCTTCTCCAAGTCTATAACTTTATTCCATATTTCTCTCAAGATTATACTAAAATCTTGCAAAGGTGCAAAAGTCATGATTCGTCGAGGTGCACGGGTGAACCTTCATGTTTGGATTATTTAATCATTTACTAATTCAATAAATAAATTAATAAATAACAATTATGTATCAGAAAAATAAAAATAAAATTTCAACCCATCAAGATCGGAAAAAATAATTTCTAGTTTTTGTCTAAATGGCTATACACACTTTAAGAATTTATAATAGAACAAATGAAATGATTATGAAGCACATGAATTGTGGTTTATGAGAAAAGTGAAACATAATGTTGGTATAATTTTTCTATACATGCCTAATAAACGAGAAACGAAATAATTGTTATACTAAAATATTTTTCAAGATATAATGTATAGACCAAATTAAGATATACGGATAAGAATAAGGTAAAATAAGGGTTGGTTGTGTGTACAATGAAAATCAAATAATGAATAAAAAAATTATTTTTGAAACAATTATTGAATGAAATATGTGAGGAGGCACGAATTAAAATTATTCAAATATTTATTATAAATGGTATCTAGCTAATAGACTATACTAAAATAAAATTGAAAAAAAAATGGCCTTTCAAATATCAGAAAGCAGAAAAACTATATATTATGATTTATCATGTTATATTTTGAATTTAGCATATATAATTTAATTTTTTTACGATTAAAAAATATAATAAGTACCAAATTATGTATAAAAATTTAAAAATATAATATAGAAAAATTGACTTATAATATTACTTGAGCTAAAAAAATTAAAAGAAAAATTAGGAATTTTAAAAAGATTGGAATTGGAATGCTATTAGTTAAGAGGGCAAACTATGATGAACAACAGACGTACGTTGGGGAGCTGTCAAACAAGATGGGAGGAGAAACAAATGCACATGACATGGGAATACGTTCAAGCAAATATCAGGTTGTTATTTGAGTAGATAATATCCATGCACACCTCTCCAACTAAAATAAAAACGAAAATTATGTGAAAAGAAGGAAGAAATGGACAATATTTTGAAATTGAGTGATGCTTTAGTCCTCACTTTAATATCCCATCTCTCTAACTATGTATGCTAATTAAGGAAAATGTATAAATAATTATATTATATGTTGGGAAAAAATCCTCCAAATTAAAACAATCAATAAATATGTCAAAGTCAAAAATAAAAAAAATAAGAGCATATAAAATTTTATGTGGTTCAACATTTAACTGCCTACATCCTCGGAAAAATACTAATTCTTCACTATATGAGAAAAAACCACCAATACAATAAATTGTCATTCCCCTTGAGTTGATTAAACTCAAACCTACAATTTTATATCACTATCTCATATAAACTAAAAGATACATACTCATCTCCACCCCTCTAGAAACCCTAAAGAAGCTCTCTATAAACCATAGAGAAAAATACAAGAATTCAAAAGCCCCAAGCCCCCTTGGACGTTATTTCCACATCCAAACCCTTTGATGTTATTCCCACATCAAATCCATAATTGCCACTCGAACTTGCAAACCCTAAGTTGTCTTGTGCTCTTGGCTTCTTGGCTTCCACCACTCAAACTTGCAAACCCCAAGTTGTCTTGTGTTCCATAGCTTCCCCCACTCAAACTTACAAATCCCAAGTTATCTTGTGTTGTGTTCATGCATCTTACAATCTTGGAAAACCTTGTATTTATAGACATCTAAAATTTTGGCTCCGCGTAATCTTATTTGGAAAGTTTTAAAATGATTCCAAAATTAATTCCTTTCCCATGAATTAATTTTTCCTAATCCAAATTCAATTTGGATTCCTCACAATTTAAGTCAAAAACCTAACATTATAGTTTTATTTATTTTCAATTATAAGCATGTGATATTTTTATAATAATTTCAATGCAGTCTCAGTCATTCATCTATCAAGAATGCAATATGATCATCATCCCTTGCCCATCAAATTTAACCTATGCAGCATGGAAACGGAAACGAGAAAACGTGGAAACGGATTAAAAATATAGGAAACAGAAATGTGAGGGAAACGTGTAAATATTAGAAGTATAGGGGTATATAAATAAATATTAAAAATATATAAATATATATATATTGAAAAAATTTAATTATTTTATCAATTAATAGTATAATTATAGGAATTATTTTGTTTAGTTAAAAAAAATATAAAATTATTTTTTAATTTATCTTCTTTCTTATTTATGAAGGTACTAAATAAATATATTTTTCAAGTTGGAAATGCGTTTTCAAGTAGGAAACGTGTTTGCTAATTTTTCATATGTACAGAAATGGTCCCAAAATATTTCCAATGAGGTTCCTAAAGTTTCCAATATGGATATGTTTCCAAAATGCGGAAACATCTACTGAAGAAAGTTCTCGTGCATTATAGGATTTAACCATAGAGTTGTGGTTAGTTGTCAAGAAAAATCGTTTCACTTCTTGGCAGCTTGGATAACTCATGAGAACTTTTTTTTTCCTTGAAAGAGGAAGCAAAAGGCCTAAATAAGACAAAAGGAATTACACAAGGATGAATATGTTATAACTAACTCCTAATTTATCATGGCTCAACCATTAAAGAATTTTCTAGAGAGGCTGTTGGAATCAGTGATAACGAAGTTGAAGGTTCTTCATAAGAGCTGCAAGACTATCTACCACTACATTAGCTTCCTTATACACGTTCTTTATATGGACAACCCACTGCTTTTTTAGAAGCTCCTGAATCCCTCCAAGAAGATGATTATGCATGCTAGCATGGTTAGCATCATTTAGGATCATATTCAAAGCACATTCAC
>CATIWK010124243.1:0-48876 GCA_949634005.1 Mallotus japonicus
TGACGTAGGACTCACAGGCATTTCAGACAGAGATGACATGCCACTATTGGGCGGAACTACAGGAGCCATATCAGCTGTAGTGTTCTCCATCACCATACTACAAGGACAAAATCATTGGCTGTAAGCTGCAATTCTACGAAACAGAAACTAAAAAAAAAAAAAAAACAAAATCTTGACCAATGGCAAGCCAAAGTTATTGGATTATAACATGTACACGCTGAGAATGTTTTCAAGGCATACACTCTATGCAAGGAATAATTTGGAGAACTTCATCATGCACTGTATAATGTACCCAAACATAAGCATACATCGGGCAAACATTGAAACACAGCCCAACTAAGCCTAATCTCAGTCTCATTGCCATCAGATACAAGGATCTTTCCCCCCATTGCAATCACTTAAGAGCTATGTTTGTAGAGAGGCCACTGCACAAATTAAAAAAAAAAAAAAAAAAGACAGCTAAATTGATCATCAGCTAAAAGCAATAGCTAGTTAGGGTTTAGAAAAAACATCACTATGAACTCATACATACAGAAACATAGGCTAGATTGCTTATCATCTAAAAGCAATTGTTGATTTGAAAGCATTCCCATGTGAGTAATGTGCATATATATGAATAAAACGCAAGTTTTCTTTTTGGGGATTTTAAGAATGCTAAAATTTTATGAAGATAATTCAAGAAGAATGAGAGGGAGGTGCAATAATTCTCACCTGTTTCCAGAGTTCATACGAATTGGATGAAAATTTGCAGGTGCTGGAACTCCATTAACCACATGGCAGCTTGATATTCCACAGCTCATGGAATCAAGATGGGGCTGACCTGGAGCAGGCATTGGAGGTTGTTGTAGGACAGGATATCCCATAGGCAAATTGTTAACTGCACTGCAAAGAAGTGATGTTGAATAAGAGTATCAATGTCTTAAAGAAATGCAGCATCACAAGAAAGCAGACATATCGATCATAGAACACTCAAGAAATAAGAATTTCTCTTACAACATGCGGAACATCTAGAAAGGTTCTGATCCAAAAAAAAGAGAACATGGTTCAAATGGAATTGTGTGAGGAAGCACAAATGCAGACATAATACAAGTTTTTTTTACCATTGATCAGATCTCGTAGAATAAAAAATTGTTAGCATGCATATATTGACAAAAACAACACATAAAAACAAATTAATGATCAGAAAGTTACTAAAAGGTCCAAAACATAACTAAAAACATTAGGTTCCATTACATTTTCCATGACGCAGAAATACAGATTTCCAGAAAAACCTGGAAGTAATAATTTTTGAAAACCTACTCTATTATCTTGTAAAATGAGAATTATTTGTACCTTGCACAACCATTAGTAGAAAGTCAGAACTTACCGGGCATGGGATGAATCCCATTTTGTATAGGGGCCAAAGGAACCTTAGGAGGCCCAGGAAACTTCATAAAATGATATTGATGCTCAAGCAAATGATTAAATAAGAGAATCTGCTTCTTCAGTTTCAATCTTATATAATAGGCCCTGAAGAAATCAGCATTCTCTTCTTCCAATTTCTGCCATACTGAAGAAAAAATGAATAACAAAGGGGAACATCAGAGCAGATCCTTGCTGAATGTTGAATAAAGAAAATGAGATCAATGTGTCATGGAACTTGGCAAATGTTGAATAAGGAGATAGAATGGATCACAAAAGGTAGCATAAAAACTAGCACAAGCTGAAAAATGAAGTTATGCATATTATAATATCACAACCTGCTCTGAGCCGATATTATTCACATAGCGTTTCAGTTACAAACAGGAGATGAAAAATACTTGCACCAGCTCAGGCTCAAACTAGAGAATTTAAGGGCGTCTAAAGGACAAAATGCTTGAATAAGAATTTCAAGAAGCCTACCTAACGTTGTAAACCCAGGATCTATCCTTGCTCTTGTCAAGAGGGTTTTGACCACCTCATCTCTATTCATGTACAACTGCAAGCACCTTTCTATTAGATTTTGGACCTGGAAGAAAATTAGACCATTAACTTTTCTCAGGATCAATCATTGTAGAAGTAGAAAACAAGGTCAAGGAGAAACCAAGAAAACCAAAATTTTAAAAAAATTCCAAACTAATGAATGGACGGAAATAAAAGATACCCTAAGACAAAGAAGGAACAGGCTTACAAGTTCAATATCCTGGCGTGAAACTTTGCGGCTATCATTGCTTGAAGCAGACACTGAACCAGAATCTGCTGCAGGAGCCTCTGCTGTGTGATTGTTCTGTTGGTCACTTTGGGAGTCCTGTGAAACTTGGGTTGAGGCCTGTTTTTCCTGAGTGCTCTGTATCCAATATGATTTTCCATTCAATTTACTAAGAAGCAATAAAATATTCAAGCGATAATTGTTTTTGGAATTACGAAGCAGTACAATAATTAGGATAAATAGGAAATTGACAGTCTTTTGACATGTTACTTCTTAGAAACCCAAGTCATGACTAGAAGTTGCACCGCTTTAGACATTATTTAATTTTGGATGGAGTAACAAAACACTTGGAAGGCCTAAATGAAAATTTTGAAAATTCATAATCACCTTCTGAGTCCATTCACTGACAAGAACTTGTGAAAACTAGCAAAATTTTTCAGAAGCTGGGTGACCACACTGGTGCCTTGGATTTCTGGTGTGGGAGACGGGAAAAAAAAAAAAAAAAAAGGTGTTGCTGGAGGCACCAGAAAAATGCTAATGATTACTGGAAGTTATCAGAGTTTTAATATGTTAACCAAATAGCATTCGCAGTTGTTAAGAAACATTAAAATTTAGAAATACGCAAGAAAAAAAAAAAAGAGAAAATTTAGGCAACATTCAAATGCAAGCTGAATGAGAGTGGAAAGGGTGAAGTTTGGGAATCAAACGCACATAGAAAAACGTAAAATGTAGGACATGTTTGAAGATCATGAAGTACAGAGTGTTGTGAGAAAGGGATAGGAAATGAAGTTCAAGGAAAGTGTGCAGCCAAGTAGAAATTTCAATTCTTTGTTGCCCAGGAAAGGGAGATTTTTTAAAGAGCCGATAGATAAGCATCATATGCATGGAAGACGAGGACAATAATCAGACCTGTAAGGTCTTCATTCCAGCTGGCAGCAAGTTGATGGCATCTCTTCAGCCCAAACACTCATTGGCTGCTGCTATGGCCATGCATTTCATTGAACTGAAAACAAAAGCATCTATGTCTATTGCAGTCATAGAATGAAGCACCTTTTGCCTGAAGGAGATATACCAGCAGGAAATCACGGAGAAAAATGTTCAGATTAAACAGAAAATCCAGCAGATATAACCTAACCATAAAAACCAAACCAAGATTTCAATGCATATATTCATACATGAAAGTGAAACATGACTGCAGGAAAAATCATACTCCATTCATGTTAGTCAAAATTCACCTCATAATTCTTACTGCAGACCCTGCAAAAGACGGTCAGCATTGCACATTTATGGTCTGCTTAATATTGGGTATTCAAAAACCAGGCACATTCATGCATCACTCGCACCCATGTACAATAAAAAAAATATGGGATAATATAATTATTCCTCAAAATTCGACATAATCCACTATTTGCAATCCTCAATTGTTTAATTTTCCGCCCATAAACTGTGTTTCAGCAGACAGAAATATGAACCCTCCCCAGTCTTACAAAATAACCTAACATCTACCAAATTCTACATCAATAATCCAACTGTTACATCTCTAGCAGCCCATTTTATTTCCTTGTAAAAAGAAAGAACAGTACTTAAGTGGTCTATTTGTTTGATGAAGTTTCTCTCAATTCTTTCATTTCTCTACAAACTTAACTTTGAACAAATAAAATGTGAAGTCAAATTTTACAAAAGCATAAAATGGTAAAGATGGCCTTGAAACAACCGTCGCCAGACAGTTGCAACCCAACAATTCAGGCCAATACAATGAATTATCTTCCAAACAAACAAGCCCTAACAGATGAAATCGAACAAACAGATCTCAATCCACTAGCTCCTACTGATACTTAAAAAGTGTCCAACAACACTTGCCTGGATTAAAATATTCCAAAACTAATTATTTATTAAAAAACACAGTACGTTAATACAGTTGGTACAACCTTAATTAAATAAACAATTAGCTTAATGTTCCCCACTAAAACAAATCCAACATAAAAAAAATTAATTAAAAAAATCATAATCAAAATCATATATAAAGTTAATAACCATGAAATCACGTAGATTTATTTTTATTACTGTACATAAATTAATGAAATTAAAAATATTAGTCACCCAAACTAAGATCTAAAACCAAAATAAAAATTACCTTTGCACCGAAATTCTGAACCTCCAACACACCAAAGTAGAAAAAGAAATGCGGAATTTAATTTCGACGAATTTAGGGATTTCAGCTCTTTTTTATAGAGCTCAGATTTGAAATTATCTATTCAATCAAAAAAACACTTAGACAGTAACTACCGCTATAAATCTTGTCCGGTGAAGCTCGAATGCCACCGAGGTCGTCTTGATTGGTTGATTGATAGATAGATTTTTTGAGAAGAAACTAAAGTGTTACTTTACATCTATCAGATTAAAGAGAAGGATTTTCTCTTTTTTCTTGAATGTGCAAAAAAGCTGCAAGTGAAGATGTATATTATCAGTTTTTAGTAATTGAAATACTGCTCCAAGAAAAAGGCTGTGCGCTGCCAGGTTGTAAGGGTCACTGTGACATTACAGAGAGCAGAAAGTGAAGAAGAAGATGAAGTAAGAAAATAAAATGAGAAATTGCGTTAAAAAAACATCAAGAAATAAATTATGGGTTTTCTTTGGGTTTTATAGTTCTGAATTTATAGTATAAGAGAAAAATAATAATATATATATATATAGCAGAAATGAAACTAAAATTGTTTTCGGACAACAGCTTGTTGGCGTCTAAGACAGCTTCGGTTTTGACGGCGCTGTTAAAAGATTTTTCTCACTTACGGTACATTAACGGCTTCTCAGTTCTCACGGCTCACGGGGCTTTTGTGATTCTAACGGGATTAGATATTTATTACGGATATTTTATATTTGAGTCAAATAATTTTTAATAGGATAAAACCATTAGACATTTTATTTTATTGAACCCTTTAAATTTTATTGTGTTTTATTAAATTCTCAATCTTTTATTTTTGTATAGATTAAGAATAAATTAAACTGAAGTAATGAAATTGTGAAATAAATTTTGTTTATTCAACCACAATTGTGATGTCAGTGGTGAGTTTTAACAGTGTATGTATCCTTAGAATTATCAATTGAAGTAAATAACCTCAATAGACATTTTTTCTTACACCTTACACTCACCTTTTTTCTTTCATTCTTCACAAATTGTATTTCTAAACCTTTCATAATAACATATTTGGCAACAACGAACTTGAATTGTTTCACAATTTCGTTATTTCAGTCTAATTTGTCCTTAATCTATACGAAAATAAAAAAATTAAAAGCTTAATAAAACACAATAAAAATTAAAGGATTTAATAAAATAAAATGACAAAATTTAGGGGCTTAATAATGGGTTTATTCTTTTTAATGTTATAGAATATTTATTTATACATTGGATGAATATAATGCATGCAGAATATAATAAGAAAAATTATTTTGCTTCCATCTCTCATCATTAAAACAAAAAGAATATAAATCTTATTTTATTTCGTAGTCAATCAAAAAATTGTTTTATTTATTATTTTTTAATCAACCAAAATCTTAGTAAAAAAATTTTATATATTTAAAAATAATACCAATGTTTTTTATTGCTATTTTTTTTTTTTTTGAACTGATGTTTTTTATTGCTATTGATTAAATGATTAGTTAATATTTTTTAACAAAATATGATTTACTTTTTATAGATGTTAATTAGTTAATAAAAATATCTTATGTAAAGATTTTTTTTTGGAAAAGTATAAAAAAATATATTGTGGTTTAGCACTTTTTTACTTCAAACCCTGTGATTTTTTTCGTAACACTTCAGTACCTATAATATCTGCCATTAGTAGATCTAGGACAAAATCACTAACATCGTTAATTGTGCTAACGTGGACGCTAACATCCACGTCAGCATAGTTAAGTGTTAGTGAATTTGTCCTATATTTTAATATTTTTTAACAAAATATGATTTACTTTTTATAGATGTTAATTAGTTAATAAAAATATCTTATGTAAAGATTTTTTTTTTGGATAAGTACAAAAAAATATATTGTGGTTTAGCGCTTTTTTACTTCAAACCCTGTGATTTTTTTCGTGACACTTCAGTACCCTATGATATCTATCATTAGTTTATCTAGGACAAAATCACTAACACCGTTAATCGTGCTAACGTGGACGCTGACATCCACATTAATATGTTAACATCCACGTCAGCACGTCAACATCCACATCAGCATAGTTAAGTGTTAGTGAATTTGTCCTATATTTAGTAATGGTATAGTCTACAGGGTACTCATCTTTGGAGATGGGCTTGGTTGGCATTGAAGCATGAATAATTTGAAAACTTCAAGGTCGCGATGCGCACAAGTAATTTGATTAGTTTAAATCGACTTTGATTCTTGAATAATTTACATCACTTCTGCTTCTATTGTAAGTTTGTAACAAAAGATTCCCTTCATAAAAGTGCTACGCTCCTTCTTCGGTCGCGTTTGGAGTTTTTCTCACAAGTGGAGTGACTGCTCGATCCATAGGGCGAAAGAAATTATTCATCTCACATTGGGAACTTCGCTCACTTCCTATGCACGAAAAAAACCATAGGATTCGAAGTGAAAAAACGTTAAACCACATGATACTTTTTTGTACTTATCCTTTTTTTAAAAAAAAAAGGTTATGACAAATTTGGCCATCCTTTAACATAATCATTAAAATTCATAATTTTTTAATATTATAAAATAAATATTTTATTATTTTTGGATAAAACTATGTCGTTCGTTTATCATATAAAGGTCACGACTGTTATTTATCACCGTTCATAATTTTTTATGATTTAGTGATAAATATTTTAAATAATTATATAATATTTATTTTATTATTTCATTAATTATTAGTCCAAGATAGTAATTTTTGTTTATTTCTTCAGCCATAAAAAGGGTATCCTTTCTAAATAAAGGCAATACGAACTTAGCACTGCCATTGTGAAGTTTTCAAATTTGAACTAAAAAATATGCTTTTTTTTTTTTTCTGTACTGTATTTGTATGCACAACACAAAACGCGCAGATTCTTAAGTGAAAGAAAGAAAAATGACAAAAATAGCAGCAAATGCAAAGCAAATACACCAAGTTGTTCATTGTCTGTTGGTTTTTTGCTCTCCAGCATCTCATTCACTCTCGCACCCAATAATAATTATTGTTATTTTTCTTACAATTTTAAATTTTATACAAAAATAAAAAAGAAATACAGCAGAAGGGTCCACCCAAGAGTATGGTCCTATTTTTTGCCAATCTTTGAAAATCTTATTGCCCATCAATCTCGATCCATTGATATTGAATTAGATCTTCTAGATATTATTATGGTATGTTATATATATATATATTCCCTTTCTAATTCTTACATGTATGGCCACTGTCGGTCCACTGGAGTACTGGACCACTTCTGTTTTGCTTTTGCTTCTGCCCGCATTTTGGGACTAAGGTGGAGTCTCTGATAATTTTCTTTTTCTTTTAATCTCTTGATGTATACTTTCGGTTAAATTACATTTTTTTTGGTCAGGGAGGTGGAAAAGTGAGGGGATCTGAACCCTCAATCTCTAAACGAAATCGATCTCGTAGCTGGAATTAACCAGTTCTGGACTGGTAGCTTAATATTTAAATGTTTAAGGATATTGTCCCCTAAAACTTGAACCCAACCTATGATCTCAAGGGTCATGAATACCTCCTCAACCACTTGAACCAAATGATGAGGTTGGTTAAATTACATAGCTCTTGTCTAAAAAAAAAATAAATAAATGGATTTTTTTCACTCCCAATGCCATAAAATTCTATAATGGCAGGACAAAAAACCATAATTATCCATTATTGTTCTGAGTCAAATGTTTTAACCGACCTTTTTTTTTATCTATTGTAAAAATTTAATATCGTAATAATAGAAGTACGAATATTCAGTTAAAAAGAAAAAAAAAAGTATGAATGTAACTAGTGAGCCTATGATTTTGTTGTTAACTGTTTTCAGTTATGTCATATAATGTAAAATTTATACAGTTGTTAAATTATAAGATTAATTTTTATTTTATTTATATTATTGAAGCATTATACGGTGAAGGATCTAAATTTTACCGTCATCATCTGTTTGTATAATTTTATTTTATATTGCATCTATTACATAATCAATTAATATTTTAATTATATAATTAATAAAATATAAAAAATTCAGAAACCAAATAAAACGTTTTACCAATTTTAAATTAAAACATAATGTGGAGTGCATATATTTGATTTCTTGCAATGTGCATAAAAAGAAAAAACCCCAAATGCTCGTTCAAAAAAGGATAATGACTTTTTTGATTTCCCAACTTTTCAGTTTTTGCTATTTGAGTGTCTAATTTTTTTTTTTGCAATCAAGTGTCTAAACTTTTGAAAAACATACAAATGTAGTGTCTCCAGCAGACTGGATGCTGAGCCAGATTAAACTGGACCCACTTTTTATCCCTGTTATCAGCCATGTGATGTGCTACGTGTATTACATTATTCAAAGGACAAAAATACCCTTATTCAGTCTTATGAATTGACAAAAATAACCTCAACAGTAACTTTTGCAGCAGACATGACAGACATAAAGGGTGACTGAATAAGGGTAATTTTGTCATTTAAATAATACAACACATGTGGCAAATGATATGATTAATGACTGAGATAAAAGTGAGTCATGTTTGATCTGACTGAGCACCCAGTCATCATCAAATCAACCGGAGACATTATATTTGTATGTTTTTTAAAAATTTAGACACTTTATTGCAAAAAAAAATTAGACACTCAAATAATAAAAATTGAAAAGAAAAAGTCATTATCCCTTAAAAAAAAAAAAAAAAAAAAAAAAAAGCCCCAAATGCCTTTTATTTTTGCACAAAAACGGTGTTCAAGCTAGAAAGAAGCTAGCCGGTGAGCCGTCACGAGCCAAGCATGGACAGACACGTGATCATTATAATGTAAGACTCTAATTAATTCGCATTATCAAAACAAAACCATTTTAAGAAAAATAAAGTAACCAAATGATTAGCAAAAGAGAAATAGGAAATCTTAAAATGATTAATTAGAAAACATCCAATAACAAAGGGACACGTAAGACAGCTGAGACACACGAACCAATGAGAGAGTAGAGTAAAATCCTGACATTAAGCTTAAAGAGTCGCAGTCGAGCGTGGGGACAACACGTGTCAAAAAGTTATCGACAGATCGTGGCAGACGTGTGGCCGTTAATGGCATTGGGATTTGAGGTCAATATAGGGAAAGGCAATTGGACTTTCAAAATTCCCGCGACATGTTGCTTTCTTGACGTTTGGCGCCATCGTCTTCACTTGTAAAATTTCCACATCAATTTCCTTCCTACAAGTCTACAGCTACAAGCCTACAACCATGACCAGCTTTCTTTGATGGTGTAGTGCTACCATTTCTACATCTCTTTTATACTAGACATATAACAAACCTTACTATCTCCAATCCGAAAAGTGCTGCTACATGGGGCAATATCTTCACCTATACAATGGAGTTATTTGTTAATTACTTCATTTATAAATTAATTTATCTTTCATTTCGAATAAACTCCAATTCAAATTTATACCAAGTACAATTACCAAGACATCAAGGTACGTATAGAGTCCAATTTCGATGGAAATTTCCAGCTACAGCTATGTTAAAAAAAAAAAAAAAAAAAATCTACAACACAGGGCATGCTAAAAGTTTTCTACACACAGACACTGGCCATGTGGCCTAAATTAATTGATATGGTACTTTAGAGTCAGAACTCAACAAAAATGGTAAGCCAACACAATCATAACCCACTTCATCAGCTAAGGTAAAAGCTACGTTATCGTCATGAGAGAAAAGGCTACAGTGATTATACCATAAACGATGACATGACAAGATACATATCCTATGGGCGAACCAAAAAAAAAACCACCTACCTACAATACACTACTATGCCAACCCACTGATCGGACCATCATTCACCAACCATGTTTCAGCCACAAAAATAAATTATAGTGACATGTACATCTTAACCTCTTCAAAATCAATCTTTGATGCAAAACCATTTGACCACTTCTGTACTTTGTTAGCACAGATCCTTATCAACTCAAATCCTGAAGTAAAAAATTGTCTTTGTTGCAGCAATAATGTCTCGGAACATATGCCATTGCCCACGAGGATCAGTTTGTGTCTTTAGGAACATTTAGGCGGTTCCACCATAATCTTTGGTAAAAAAATAAATGTGAAAATCCAAATGGGAATAGATGATTTTGATTTTTAGTGTTTGATTAACTAAAATTAGGAAAATGAGAATGTGAGAATGATTTTTTATTTTCTTAAAAATTAAGTTAAATTAATTATAAATTGATCAAACATTTGAATACTAATATTTATTTTTTAAATTTTATAAATAAAGCATATAATGTTAATTTTTTACATATAAAAAATAATTAAAACATATTTTTTTATCAAAGAAATTTTAATTGTTAAATGATGTTTGATTCTCATTTCCATTATCATTTCCTATAAAACCAAACATGTTTTTTAATTTATATTTCATTTCTTATTTCAATTTCGGAGTACGAACCAAACGTTTTTATAATGTATTGAATTCTATCATGTATCCGTCTTCCTTATTTTTGCACTTAGCTATATAAGGAATGCGTACCCTTTCTAACTTGTAAAAAATATTTATATTATTTTTTTCAGCATATAAATTTTTCTTGTTAATTTGATATTTTTCAATTTAAATAAATGTTATTTGTGAAATGGAGAAGATGAATTGAGCTGAGTATCATGCCAATAACTAAACCGCAGATTTATTGAACCCCACCAAATATGAAAAAGGCAGAAAACTGTGCGCCACGGGCAGCACAAGTTGCCAAATGCCAATAAGCCATCAATTCAGCATTTCAATTCCAAATAAAGCACTAACATGTCTTAAAAAAATATCATATTGGTGTCTTGTGCCCTCAAAAAACTTTCAATGGCAACCTTTTCATCCGATGTCTTCTGAGAAAACCCACTAATCATACTCTACAAAAAGTTCAACCTGATCTTTCTTTTTTAAATTATTATGTGACTTTGCACCACAAATTGAATTTAGAATTAATTTTTATTTACGTCTAAAAAAATTAAATTGACCTGATAAAAATTAAAATTGGAAGCGAATCCGTTGATCATTCAATCGATGCTACACTCAATTAATTTCACCATTTAACACTGAAAACCGGAGAAGCTAGCTTCAGACCCTTATCAGTCACTATATCAATTAAGCTAATACTCAATTCTTGAGATGTGGTAACAAGTCCAGTTTTATTGCCATGAACTTCAATTCCATGGAAACTTTGCTATCTATACAATAAATAAATAATGTCGAAAAGTGTCCATGTCTTACTCCTTATTGTGCAACAACTTTCAACTTACAGTCCTTATTTGTTGAGCCAATCTATTTGTCATTGGATGGGCCAATTATGAGTTAAACTTATTATGGGAATTATTGGAAGGACCACTATCCATCACCTTCATTCATCAATTCTCTTCACAAATCTGTCCATAAAAGCTTTTATAGGTGAATTTGTTGTAGCCACTAAATTACTTCATGTCCAAACATGCTGGATGTGACTTTCCTTCAACATTTTCTAAACAATTACAAATACCTTCTACAATTTGCATTTTAAGTTTTTGTTTTGAAATACACTTTTGCTAGTCTTTAATCACTTTTTTATTAGTGGGCTACTTGGCTACATGTTTTATGGATGTTAGCCCAAACAAAATTCTTTCAAGGCAGTCCATTTTATTTCACATTGCACATCCAACCAACCTTTCTGTTTTATTGGCCTTTTTCTAACACCTATGTAATCGTCCCCAGATTATATTGTGTGTTTCAAATGAATGGGCGGGCATAAGCCGTTCAAAAAAAAAAAAAAAGCATAAAGCTTTGTCAAAAAAAAATCAATATATTTAAATAGGATTGGCCATGATTTTGTTAGATGGTGTGTGGTGTCACTGTACTATGTGTCAATATATTTAAATACAATTTGCATTTTGAGTTTTTGTTTTGAAATACACTTTTGCTAGTCTTTAATCACTTTTTTTATTAGTGGGCTACTTGTCTACATGTTTTATGGATGTTAGCCCAAAAGAAATTCTTGCAGTCCATTTTATTTCGCATTGCAAATCCAACCAACCTTCCTGTTTTAGTGGGCTTTTATCTAACACCTATGTAATCGGCCCAGATTATATTGGGTGTTTCAAATGAATGGGCATAAACCGCTTAAAAAAAAAAAAAAAAGACATAAAGCTTTGTCAAAAAAAAAAAAATCAATATATTTAAATAGGAATAGACATGGTTTTTTTTTTTTGATACCTTTAAGTCCGTACCACGCCCAGACTAATCCCCGCTCGAGCCGGATAGGATCCCTTTAGAGGTAGAAGCTCTGGTCCCGAGTATTTTAAGCGGCTGCATACAAAGGCGTGGATTGAACCCACGACCTCATTAAGCCAGGAGAGCACCTTTGCCATCTCACCTGCGCCCTGGGGTTGGATTGGACATGGTTTTATTAGATATCGTGTGGTGTCACTTTACTATATGTGTGTTTTAGGTTATTAAATTCTTAAAAAAAAAAAGATTGGAAACACATGTATTTTTTTCTTAATTTATAGTTGGGTACAATTTTTTTAAAAAAAAATCGAATGATTTTTATTTGAGGAAAAACAATGTATATAATCAAATATATTTCTTGAAAAATACCATACAATAATATTTTATTAAGTTTAAATTATTATTTTTAATTGGAAAACATTAATAACCACATTTGTTCCGACTTACATGCTCAGAGGTTTAAACTTTGGATATTTTAACATAGATTTCCATGCTGTGATTTTCCTTATTGTGGTGAAGCACTGTAACAGAGTCAAAAATTTATTTCGAAGGAATCTAAAATAAATTTTATCCATTAAAATAAAAAATTAGACACTATATAAAGAAAATTACTGTATTTTTAAGAGAGAAAATGAAAAGTATAAAAAAAAGATGTACGAATTTAATTTTTTTTTTCAAAAAAGAAAATTAATAAATTTTATTAATGAATTATTATTAAATTTTAAAGACAAATATTAAATTTTGTAAAGTAAATTTTAATATCTTTTTATTTATTGATGAATTTTTTGCTACCCTTTGAGCATTTCATAATACATTTATTGTACATTTTAGTTCGTGAGAATGACAACCCTTTATTATACCTGGTACAAGCATAAAATGATAGTGAAAGCTAGCCACTTAAAAAGTGGTCAGCCTTTTTTTTTATTACCTACTACAAATGCAAAATGATAGTCATTAATCGCTATACAACAATACGCACACAGTAATGGAAGTTAAACTACCAAAGTCCAATGCTAAAAAAACAAAAAAACAAAACAAAACAAAATGAGCATATAATATGTTTTTGCTCATTTAGGTTTTTTTTTTTTAATAATGAGATTATATGATCTAAATTTTGATAGATTGTACAATAGAGGATAATCATTGCCTTTAAATTAACGACAACATAAATCAAACCCTACATCTCACAAACACCCTTAAAAAAAGTTATTATTTGATTACTCCCTCACTGACATGAATTATTTAGGTATTTAATTATATACTTCTCTTGAAATTAAAAATAATATTTCCACCTCTACCCAGGCCCTTTGGCCTGGGTGGCAAGCCTCCTGCCTAAGGAGGCACTGGTGGAGGCTCGAACCCCACCAGCCCCCCTCCCCCAACTCAAAAAAAATAATATTTCCACCTCTAATATTCCTATTTATATGTCCAATCATATTATACCAGAAATCACAAACTGCCCCCTTATAGGATACAAGAAATTAATTATACGCTAATGAGACCATCAATCAGAGCCAATGCACTTAATTAGATGTCTTGTTTGGTATCATTTGACAAAGTCTAGGGGGCAAAACTAGAAAAAGTTGCCTAAATTAAGGTGGTGTTTGTATTAGCTCATTTAAGTACTTGATAGAGGTTTTTCTTCAATCAGCTACATTTTAGGTGTTTGGTAAGGTTCTCAAATCAGCCGCTAGTAACTGTTTTTACTCAAAACAGCTACGGATTTTATCAGCTCCATTTTGAAGATTTTTCCTATCAACTGATAACTGATTTAAATTTATTTTGTACTTAGACTATATTACCCTTATTAAAAATAATTACTGACAACTAGCTTATTTTTAAATTAAATGTATATAATTAATTTTTTATAATTTATAATAAAATTAATATTATTTTAAATTATAGTTAGCAATTGAGTAATTATAATATTTATATCTAAAAAATTATATATATTAACAAGGTTTATATTTTTAAATAGTTTCTATTAATAATTTTAATAATAAATAAAGTAAAAATGATAAATTATAATATATTACCATATACTTTTTATATAATTTATATAATTAGAAAAAATATTATTAAATTATATTTAAAAATAATTTATACCCTTAATGGTCATTTGATATACTAACAGCAACATCAATATAATTTTAATAAACAATTTATGTATATCAGCTACCAGCTATCAGCTAACCGCAACAACTATCAGCTATCAATTGCTATGAACAGTTGAACCAAACAGAGCCTAAGAGAAGCGATGTTGTCTGTATTATCATGTCCGAGCTGATCGAACAAATTTCAATTCGTTCTTCAAACATGAAGGTGAACACATAAATTTGTTATTCATAAAAGTGCGTAGTGAAATAATCACAATATTAGATCGAAAGTTAATCCTATCATGCAATGCAATATCGATTTGTACTTTTTAAATGTTGATGGGAATTCAAAATTTCACATTTTTAAAAATTAAGAGTGTGTTTAGTTCAAATGAATTTCACAAAATTTTATGAAATTTATTTACAAATTCGAATGAGTATGTTTAGTTTAAATAAAAACTTTGTAAAATTCATTTCCAATTCAAAATTTTTAATTTTTTAAAATTGTTTAGCACTAAATTTATTTTTATTGATGAAATGTGTTTGGTTCAAATGAATTTGAAATTTATTTTTAAATGAATTCTATTTAAAATTCATTTGAAAATGAAGTGAATTTCTTAATAGAGTTGAACCAAACAAATAGTAAGCAAAAAATTCATCAATAAAAAAAAATATTATAATTTACTTTACAAAATAAAAGTAACCACAATATATATTCGAGAAGTAAAACTACGAACATACATATATATCTATTTATCTATTTAATATAATTTTGGAATCGTAACAAATTTAATATTTTAATATATGTTATATTTAGTAATTGATATAGTCTGTTGAATATAAATTATTAGTTTTAACACTTTAAGTTATTCTTTCGATACGATACGATAGAGGTTTTGATGAATTGTGGATTACATATATGACATGAAGTAGCTATTCCCTTAACATGTGTCATAACAATTGTAATTTCCATCAATATTGGTGGATAGCTAGTGATCGACTGATCGTACAAACTTGAAATTGAGACCTTCACAATTATCACAAACGAAAATACCAATTAGACCATCTCTGGCAAAATTTTAGGTTATTAAGTATGCCCCTATAACATCATGAATATAATTTTACACATATATTTGTTTTATAATTAAACTATTCAGCGACTAACAAAATCCTGTGTTAATTTCTTGTTTTGTTTATTAAATGGATTTAAAATTCTCTGTGTGAAGTGGTAGGGTTGAATATAGAAAGGAAAACAGAAAAGGACTATAAATGTGGGTGTATATATATAGAATGGGGTATCACCTGTGATAGGACCACAGTTATAGTTATAGGGGTGGGTTATAGTTAGTAACAGTGGACTTGAACCCATAAATAAAACAACGGGATGCGCTGTATAAATCACTCAACTTTCACTGTCCATTAAGTGTAAAGAAAGTTAAATTCAAAGATTAATTACCTAATTTTCCGTAAGTTAGGTTAATTTATCAAGAAATTATAACCGTGATTCCATGTCAGCATACCTAGTTGGAACAACAAGCCACTAAAAACATGATACATGGTTACATACATGTTCAGTGGATGAAATTTAATTTCTTTCACCAAAACAAGAACATGGGTAGTTTTATTCTATCAAAACAAGAACATGAGTAGTTTTTTTTTTTTTCAAACATTTTTTTTTTTACAATATGTTGCATTATAATTGGTTTGTTATTTTATGTCAGAGGCTGACATGGAATCACGGTTATATATAATAATTTCTCGTAATTTATCTCCTAATTTCTCCTGTTTCAGGCTACATCTACATGACATTTTTTGTTGTTTGAAAAAAGGCTATAAGCGAGCCAGCAAGGCCTCTAAAATAATAAAATAAGATTATTATAGTTGAAAATAAGAAATAAATAGTGCAATAACTATTTAAACATCAAATGTTAATATTTATTCACCGTTTCTGAAACCTATTTAAGCAACTATACATAGGAATAGGATTAATCTAAATTAAAATTTTATAATGGAAAGATTTTCAAATTTAGAGTGATTTTTGAAAATCATGAATGGTCGATTTTTTCTTAATTATGTAACGAGTTGTATAGTATATATAATTCATTACGAGTTGTCGTTTGACTGTTTTATATAATATTTTATTAATTTTAATTTATTGAAAGTTTAATATAGATAAAAATAGCTTCTTTTTTTTAAAAAAAATTTTTTCTCATAAAAGCGCCATAAATGAAAATCAAAACTTGAATTCCAGACATCTCTCACTTTAAAAACAACGTACTAACCAAACTTTGGCCGGTGATAAGAAACATTTGATTGGATTATTAAACTTAATCATTGCTCGGTGATGCAATATATTGTAAAAGGGTATAAGACTTGAGCAATTAAGACAGGAAAACTTGCATAATTAGTCATTAAGCAGGAAATTAAAGGCAAGTTTTCATTTTCCATATATAAAAGAATGTTTCATGATTTTGTTGGCGAGGTTCATGTGACTACCAAAATCGTCATTCTTCCACGTTTACAAAAGCCTCCTCCCGTCTTTTACACCGATTACTCTGGCTCTCTCAAAATCTGTTGAAGCATTCTCCGACCGGTTACATATGAACTTCATCATTAAGGTAGGCTTTCGAGATTGTTACTGGTTTCTCTCTTTCTCTTCGAATCATGCATCTTCTTTAACATTTTCACTCGCTTTTTATTGCCTGAACCTGAACAAGATGGTGCATGTTAATTTCAATAGAATCAAGAAAATTTTTGCTTTCTCTGAACGTTGTGCTGACCTTGATTCCTTTGTACATTAAGACAAGGCAATTAACCCACCCATTCCTGGGTTTGGCTTAGACAATTAAGAAAAATAAACAGAGAAAAGGAGAGGTCCTTGTTTTGTTTCTTGTCTTTTGGACTTCTGAAAATACGAAAACAGTACTTTTTGCTGCTTCCGTCGTTGCATGCTTTTCTTTCTTATATATATACGTGTGTTTTTTCCCGGCGAGCATGCAGCAGCGATTAGGGTTTGGCTATAATGTGCGCCAGTTATGGTTTATAAGTGGGAAAGTGATTTGGCAACAATGTAATACGACAGGTTTTAATGGTCCTCTCTTTTGACAGATTTTCATTATATAATTTTTTTTCGTGCTGGAGCTGGGGCTTTTGGGTTTGGTCCAAAGAGGGCAAATTGATGCCATAATAACTGTGTAGATTGACTTCAGTACCCTTTCTTGAGTCTTGCTCGTAAGATAGAAGAAAAGCATCAGCACTACGGTTTAGGCTGTTGATGGGATCAGATAGGCCTTCAGACAACTAAATTGTAAGTCAATGGTGAATATTTTGTTATATTTTTATTGATTAAACAGAAAATGTTTAAAATATATATTATTATAAATTTCATTATTAAGTATAATATATCATTTCTCATCAAATTAAGTTGGTATGATAGTTAAAGTGTTACGAGACATCTGATTCTACTCGGAATCGAATATCACCTTTAGAAAAATATATATAATGTATCTGAAATAAACAATGATTTCTCTTCTATTTAAAAAGCACTTTTTATGTGATAGCTTTTCAATATCCTAAGCAATTAAAATCAAGAGTATTGGACCTCAGGGCAAGAGTGGTAAGTAACTTACCATGTTGTTCTTCGAAATTCATGGGCAATATAGGTAGGTAGGTAGCTTATTTTGGGAAGAAATATACACAGTTGAAAACTCTTGCCTTCTTTATTACATCCTTTGCCGTATTCCATTTTTGTTTTAATTGTATGAAACAGGAAATTTATTTTCACGATTAATTTTTGTCTACTTCTGAAATAGCCTAAATTGTTGACCACATTCATCTAAAGAAAAATAAAAAACCTAATTTTTTTTTACTAACTTCGTGTAAATATCATTTTAATATTTAGACAATGCATGCACTTTTACACATACATTTTGATAAACGATTTCAAATTAGATAGTACAAAAAAATTGGTACAAATAATATTAAATTAAATAAAATTTTTAAAATAAACAAAAATAATTTACATTTGTACACATTAAAAACATAAAATTTAGCTAGTGGGGGAGTAATCAAGTGGTAACTCCTCTCTAAGAACATCTTGAGATGTAAGGTTTAATTCCTGTTATCATCGATTTAAAGGGGAGGACAGTTTATCAAAATTTAGGTCAAGTGACCTCTATATTAAAAAAAAAAAACGTAAAATTTAGCTATTGTGTATTAAGAGAAAAGAATCACAGCCCAAATAAAAGCAGCTAGAGTTTTTCTAGGCTACACAATAAAAGTTAACGCTCTTCATCCCTAAATCCCGCCATATTAATGTCATATCAATTTGAATGGCCTCATAATATATAATTAAGCATGCTTCTTGATTAAAAAAAAATTAAGCATGCTCATTTGAAAATCTATTTATTTGTTATAATAAATGATCATTATTATATAATATTTTAATTTTTGTCACTATTTTAGGCAATTCAATGATGGATTTCTACTCTTTATTTTCTGTTATTCGTTATTATTCGTTATGGAGCTGATCGAACAACTTTCTGAAAAATTTGCAAAGTTCAAAAATCAAAAAGTAAAATTTTGATAAAAAATAGTCTGATAATTAAAGCATATCATTTTCAATTTGAGAAGATTCAGTATTATTATAAAGTTTCACTTTTCATATAAACTAAATTTCAATATTTAACATTTTTTTTTTTTTGTCTGGTGAATTACCACATTTTGGTTCATGACAGTTTCATTCAAATCCACTTTTTGACAAAAACTCATTTCATTGACCTCAACCTGTCATATAAGAGTTTTAGACAGTGACTAGTGAGTGTTTGATAAGTCAGTTGTTCTTTGCTCTCTTTACATGAAGAAAAAGAAGTGTGAAAGGTCTGCTGCAATTGATATCTTTAAATAAAATGTAATCTTGTAGTTGTATAGTATTGGTGTGTTTAGATTTTCTCTGTCAACT
Organism: Mallotus japonicus; assembly: GCA_949634005.1. Classification (NCBI taxonomy): domain Eukaryota; kingdom Viridiplantae; phylum Streptophyta; class Magnoliopsida; order Malpighiales; family Euphorbiaceae; genus Mallotus; species Mallotus japonicus. The sequence goes on from CATIWK010124243.1 coordinate 19,620, forward strand.
CTACAACTACCATAAACTGCATACTGTCAATTTTTATAACTGCTCAAATGTACATGTGTCTGCACTTCTTTTCCTGCAATGACCTGATACACATGATGTATTAGCTAGGCTTTTTGTGTCTTTAAATACATGATCAGTTGGTTTAAGCTAGCTCATAGTTTTATTTTTTCATCATAACAAGAGGGTTTCTTGTAGGGTCTGATGGGATATCAATCATCATCATCCTCATCATCGGAGGAACTGAATTTGAAATCCCTCTCTAAGGCAATGTTTGATGAGCAGGATGGATCTGCCAATGATTCTTATAGTGGATGGCTGGTAATGTTGATCATAATTTTTTTTTTCTAGATTTAGGTGTCTCGATATCATTCTTAAGAGAATAAAATGAGTTTTTTTTTTTTTTTTGGGTCGATGTTAACAGATGAAGCACCCTTCTGCACTGGATTCATTTGAAGGGATGATGAAGTCAGCGAGTGGAAAAAGCTTGGTTGTGTTTTTGGACTATGATGGAACTCTATCACCCATAGTTGATGATCCTGAAAAAGCTTTCATGTCCGAGAAGGTAGATTTGTTGATACAAATGGAATCCCAACCATATATATAATCTTTGATAAATCCATAATCTTCTGTTTATTTTTTATTTTTTATTTTAACAAAAAAATCTTGATCTACCCAATTTTTGATAATTTTTAAACAACCAACAATATAATTGATTAATCTACCAATAAAACTAGTCGTAATTTTAATCGGGAATACTCTTGAACTTGTTTTAGGTTAGAAGGCGTGTGGTGTCACTATGGTTTTGTTAGATGGCGTTTGATGTTACTGTGCTGTGTGTGTGTGTTTTAGGTTATTAAATTCTAAAAAAAAAAAAATCTATCAATTTAATTTTTTTATTTTCCATATAAAATTTAGAATTTTTATAAATGTCGAAAATCTAATTTTTTGCCCATTAATATATCGTATATATGTAGACAGCCATTTCAAAATGTAAGATTGATTTAAAATAAAAAGTTAATGCTTTTAAAAGAATCATTTTGATTTGATATTTTATGAGTATGATTTATAGTTTTAAAGTACAATCTGATGTTTTAATTAACACGTTGATTATATATGTTAAAATTGTCAAATAATAATCACGTCAAATAATTTTTGTCAAAATAAAAAATTAATTATATTATTGCTGGAAATTACAAATATTTGAATTTTTTTTTAAAATACAAATAATCTGTGTTAAATCTAAAGAGGGGGCTGAAACCAAATCTTTCAATCCTACTACATGTGATATGTTGGTAATCACTAGTGTTAGGTGCTAATCTCTTTATTCAAAATTTTGCATGAATTACAGATGCGTTCAGCTGTTGAAGAAGTTGCTAATGCCTTCCCTACTTCAATAGTTAGTGGAAGGAGCCGCAGTAAGGTAAATTATCTTAATAATCAGCGAAACAATTATATTACACAATGGCCTTGATTAAATTTACAAACATTTAATCTCTTAATTACAGGTGAAAGGATTTGTGCAACTACAGAATGTAATCTATGCTGGAAGTCATGGGATGGATATAATGATCTCAAAAGGCTCCTCCAAGTTCAACAACCAGCCTCAATCCAGAGCTGTTGACGACCAGGTTTTTCTTAATTTTTTGTTTTGGTTCTTCAAATTTATTGGATATTTATTGTATACAAATACTGCGGAAGTGCTTTGAAGGGATGTGTATATATGATGCAAGTGTTATTTGAATTGTTCAATATAAAACATTCTTATTACATGAAGAAAAAACAGTATTCATAATGTGTGCATTAATTTTTTTTAAAATGTACGCATCGTCTATATATATTTATTTTGAAAATATTCTGAACAATTAATGATGTCCACGTATATAGCATGTGTACGTATATGTTTTTTGTAATGTTCTTATTAAATGAAGAAAAAACCATATTCATGATGTATGTAGATTTTTTTTTTTTTGAAAACTTGTGCGTCGTGCATATATTTTTATTTTGAAAATATTTTGAAATACACGTGTGTTTTTTTTTTTTAATGATTCATTTTGTTAACAACAAGTAAATAATTACAAAAGCTAGTACTTATGGTATGTATAAACTCACATAAACTTTTAGGGTGATGAAGTGATCTACTTTCAGCCAGCAAAAGCTTTCATGCCCACAATTCAAGAGGTAATTAAATTAATCTCCAACTCGTTCCACATTGCAAAAATGTTTGGTTACATGAGAAGCCCTTACGTTTTCCTGTGCTTACATATATAGATATTGAAGGTTTTGGAAGAAAAAACCAAGGCCATTAAGGGTGCTACTGTTGAAGACAACAAATTTTGCATTTCTGTGCATTTTCGGCGGGTGAACGTAGAGGTAAATTTAAGGCCAAAAGAAAAACAAAAACAAACTATGTTATACTTTGGTTGGTGAAAACAAAAAAATGTGCAGGATGTTGATAATCTAAAGGAGATGGTGAAATCAATCATGGAGGCTTACCCCAACTTTGGCATATCAGGAGGCAAAAAGGTATATATAAATGTTACTACGTACATACGTGTTACTTAGTAGATGTTGAAGTGACTTGTCATTGTTAATTTTGTGCACCTATCAATATCATTGAACAGGTTATGGAGATACGTCCTCAGATAGACTGGGACAAGGGTCGTGCTCTGCTATATCTGATTAAAAATCTTGGTTTCGATGACTCCAACGATTTTCTGCCGTTGTACATAGGAGACGACAAAACAGATGAAGATGCTTTTAAGGTATATCTGTCGCAACAACTAAATTTCACAGGCACACGCATGATTGTTTTTATAATGTTGATTGTTTTAATTGACGTAGGATTAATTGTCAACAATATTATTGCAGGCTATCAAGGACATTGGCCGAGGTTATTCCATTGTTGTTTCTTCGACACCCAAGGAGACCAAGGCTTCCTACTCGTTGCGTGATACAAATGAAGTCATGTCTTTCCTGATGAACCTAGTGAAGTGGAAACGAAGCTCTTCTAATTAATTAGTTTGGTGCTTGAGTGATTAATTAATTGAAGTAATTCATATAGAATTACAGATAATTAATTAATTAATCAAGCCCAATTAATGTTTATAGAAGGGGATTATATCTTTAAACAGTGATAGCTAGTCGATCAGCTTGCCTATTTTTAATATGGCAAGTTTACTAGCACACCTCCTTATATATTCAAGAAAAATAGGAAAACAAAAAGAAAAAAAAAATCAGTAAGGTGCTTTGAACTTTTTATTTTAATTGTTAACATTTTATAATCCCCTTTGAACTTTAATTATATATAATTATATTTACAAGCATGTATGTTGATTAATTTTATAGTATTTTTTTATGATAATTTTTAATTAAGATGCAATTGATGTATGTATAAATAGTTGATTATGGTAGATTATTTGGTTTATCTCACTATAATCAATATTATACATGCAATAAATGCATAATTATTATTGACGAAATTTTTATATATTTTAGTTGTATTATAATGGCACATATGCAATATACGTATAATTTATTTACGACTAAATTAGATTACAATAGATTTGTAATGTTTTATTATTTATGTATGTATTATATTACTCCTAATTGAATTTTATATTTAAAATATATTATAAATCTAATTATTAAATCAATACATTCATATTAAGTAAGAACTTTTGTTTTTATTTTTTTATTTTGACTAATCTATATATATATATATATATTAAATGGTAAGCTCCAATATTATTAAGTCTAAAATTAACATGTGTCTTTTCTCATAATTTAGTATTTACTTCAAAAGTTTTTGATGTAAAATTATTAAATTTTCTATTTTTCAAAAGAAAAATAATAAAATTTGTTATTTTAAATACACATTTTATATTCCATGTAAAACATTAAAATTTTCATACATTTAAAACATCACCCTTCTATCATATAAAATTTATATCTTCTATTGCACTTAAAATATTTCTATATGTTTTATTCAACTGAAAACACATTTCCCTATTATTATTATACATATTAAAATATATACTCCAAATTAGTAAAAAAATCAAATAAAATTATTAGGACAAGTTTTCAATTCTCATTTTATAAATTATTTGATAAATTTATAAATTTTTATAATTATTTAATTAAAAATAATTTAGGTGTAAGGCTTTCGTGGCGTTCCATCTCTGGTCTTAGATCCCACATCGCTAACTTAGAATGTGTGTGTAGCATATATATCATTCCGCATCTAATAAAATTGTCATGGTTTTGTTAGATGGTTTGTGGTGTAACTGTGATATGTGTGTGTTTTAGGTTATTAAATTGTCAAAAATAATTTAATATCTATATTATTTACGGTGTGTGCAAATGGCGGATTAGTTGACAATTAATATTGTTGTCAGTTAAATTTTGTTCAGAGTGGGTTAAATACAATGGTGGTCACCCAACTTTACATTTATTGAAATTTAAGTACTAAATTTCAATTTATTTTTTTGTCACCTAACTTTAATTTTGTTTCAAAACGGAAACTGTTAAAAATTTGTAGTCCTCTAAATTTCTCTTTAAAATCATTTTAATCTCTCAATCTATTTATCTTTTCAATTTACTCTAGAAATTATAAAAAATTTAAAAGTTTACTTCTCCTATAATGTGATACCTCTTAAGATAAGTCTACTCTTACTAGGCGAAATCAAAATAAGTTTCAAAATTTTCTTTATTTCCTATAAATGTATAGAATATATGGACTCATGTGTAAAAAAACTTTAATTCTGAATTAAAAGAGTAATTCTAGATTATTCAGTTACTAGAAAAAATTTTGAGGGACTGCTATGAAACTAGATAGAAATTTGATATCTAAAAACATAAAATTAAAATTTAATAACCGAATTGAAATAAAGTTAAAGTTCGGTACCTTTGCATGTATTTGACCGGTGAGAGGTTTTTTTTTTTTTAATATAAACACATTGAAGGCGGGCTGAAACTCTGATCAATCAAAACGGTGCGTTTCATCTAAGGCTTTTCCAGACATTATTTTATTGGTTTCTTCTGGATGCGCTTAAACCCTAACCGAGCCTATCACAACCAAAACCCTTATAAGCCAGCCCTGGTTCCTCCATTTTTTTTATCTTAGCTCCAAATTCTCCGCCGTCAGGTCATACTATGCCCGTTAAGCTTTTTCCACCCATCTGTTTACTCAGACCGTCACTTCCTGTTACCCTTTTCCCACCCGTGAAAACATTCTTGCGCTTAAACTACAATCGACCCGTACCCAATTTACGTCGGATCTTCCCTTTTAAACTTAACCTAGAGTTCTTACCTCATTTCAATTCTCAACTCAGTGTTCGCAGATTCTCAACTCGGCCATTTCGACCTCGAGCCACCACCCGGCCAAGCTCTGAGTTTAGGCAGCCCAAGAGTTTGGTTGAAGACGAAGCTGAACTCAGTGACTGGGTTAGCGAGTTAAGGACGAGTTCTTCCCGTGGAGAACTCACTAGTGAAGACGAGTCTGATACTGACATGGGTGGTCGTAAGAGAGTTAGAGAGAGAGATTCTGCCAAGAGAAGGGGAAGTTTCTCCGATGAGTTTAGTGAGTCAAATGATAGGAGGAGAATTCGACGTAAAGCTGACTCCCTTTCAAGGAACGATAGACCAAATAAGCGTTTTGACAATGAAATTGTGGGCGGTGATAGGACGGAGAGATTCAATTCGCAGAAAAAGAAAGGTGCAAACGTGGGTTTAATGAATGGAAGGAGAAGATATGGGAATAAAGGATTCAGAGAAAAAAGGGCAGTTTTTGTCGATGAAAAGGATGATGATATTGATGACAATGAGGATGAGAGAAAGAAGTTAATGGGGAGAATTAAAGATTTGGTTCATGATGAGGAGACTAATGATGATGATAATGATGAAGATGATCATGACGATGATGGGATCTTAAGAAAAAATGTATCTTCTGCTTTTGGGTTTAATAACGATAGGCCAAGTTCGACTGGAAACTCAGATTCTTATTTAAGCGAGTCCAGGTATATGAAACCTCATCCATGCTTTGCCATTGCGATATATTTTCTTCTGGTGTACTTACAGATGAGTACAAACTTGGAAAATTATCAATAAGATCAGATGCTTATTCATAACTAATTGGATTTTTCGTTGTTACATTTATCTCCCTTTCTAATGTCCAGCATTTTGTGCACACTTAATTTAAACATGATGCTTGCAGATTTGATCAATGTCCAGTTTCTCCTTTGTCATTAAAAGGAATTAAAGATGCAGGATATGAGAAAATGACCATTGTTCAGGAGGCCACTCTTCCAGTTATACTTAAAGGTGATGGTCTAGTTCTTGCGCATGTGTCTACTTGATTTCTTAAGATAAGATATCAAGTAGGATTTTGAAATCTTGGCATGGTCTTGTAATTATGTTCTGTGTGTGCATGTGCTGCGGCTGGATATAGTTGTGTTTTGTGGGTAAACTGAATAATGTCTTGGAACAACTTCGTTTCTGGATCATTTTGTTATTCACTCATTAGATGGATATATTCTCAAAGAAAGTTACACAAGAAGGATATACAGAGTTACTTTTTCTGAGGTTTTATATTGTTTGATCTTTAATTCTCCCATATAAGCTCTACATATCTTATTTCTTCATTTTTGTTCAGCAATGTAATCCTGAATTTACCATATCTGCAGCTGACTTCTATTTATATTTATCCTCATTTCTGTTGGTACTCTTTGCTATTGTGCTCGTTTCCTCTAAATGATAATACATCAACACATTGATTTTGTTTCCAGGTAAGGATATTCTTGCTAAGGCTAGAACAGGCACTGGAAAAACTGTAGCATTTTTGGTAAGATGTCCTCCTTTGTTTATGCATTGATGCATGATACCATGTTACCATAGGGGAGGTTGTTGGTGCTCTTTTGTAGCTACAAGGACTTGCTCTTTGTAATTTCCTTAATGGTCTACATGCACTTTTTGTGAATATTAGAGTCATCAGAGATTTTGTAAGATACAGAAATTGACTGAACTATGTTTAATACTTTAATCTCTCCCTAATCAGCTTCCAGCAATTGAAGAAGTTGTAAAATCTCCTCTTATTAGCCGTGACCAAAAACGACCACCAATTCTTGTGCTTGTTATGTGCCCAACACGCGAACTTGCAAGTCAAGCTGCTGCAGAAGCAAATACCTTATTGAAGTACCACCCTACTATCAGTGTTCAGGTTGTGATTGGAGGTACAAGACTCGCTCTTGAACAGAAGCAAATGCAAGCTAACCCTTGTCAGGTAAAGGTTAATCAAGCAACTGAGAAATGCAAGTAATTACATATTGACTCCTTTGACAATCTGCCAGGGAAAGGCTAAAAAAAAGCATGTAATCATTTGATATGTTGTCAAACCATGTAGGGCTGTACTCTTGATATATTGGTAGATAGTTTGATTTTTAATCCATTTTAGTCAATATAGTAATAGAATTCCTGGGTAATTTATCATCCTAAGTTTTAGTCAATGATGCCAGCTTGAAGTCAAGAAAATAAATTTTGTATGATACTAAAATATTGTTATACTTCTCACACACAAAATCCACAGATTCTTATTGCTACACCAGGAAGGCTCCAAGACCATATTCAGAATACTGCAGGATTTGCAACAAGACTGATGGGTGTTAAGATCTTAGTACTTGATGAAGCTGATCATTTGTTGGACATGGGATTTCGTAAGGACATTGAGAGAATAATTGGTGCTGTTCCCAAGCAACGACAGACACTTCTGTTTTCTGCAACAGTTCCTGAAGAGGTCTTGTCTATTTTTAATTACTTTTGGTGTGTCTTAACATGTCCTGTACGCTAAGTAGTGGTTCCTTGTTCAATTTGAAGGTTCGTCAAATCTGTCACATTGCTTTGAGAAGAGATCATGAGTTCATCAATACAGTTGCAGAGGGAACTGATGAGACACATTCACAGGTTGGTTTCTTTATGGACGTATTATCTAATTCTGATTATCTATATTTTAATCGTAATTTTTCGGTTATTTCAGGTTATTCAGACGCATTTAGTTGCCCCACTGGACCAGCATTTCCCCCTCTTATATGTTCTTCTGAAGGATCATATTGCAGATAACATTGATTATAAGGTAGGCTTTCAAGCCTAGAAACAGATGCTTGCTTCTACTGATATCTTTCTTTATTGTATTTATTTGCGCCATAAGATGTCTATGCTTTTAAAGGTTCAAATGGTTCATACTTGTTGCAGCTCATAGAAATTAAAATACATTATTTAATCAACATCATTCCAACCTTGCAACATTTTTCATATACCCCCTGGCTTATGCAGGTTCTTGTATTTTGTACAACTGCTATGGTCACTAGAATGGTTGCTGACCTACTTGGTGAACTGAAATTGAATGTTAGAGAGATCCATTCGAGAAAGCCACAGAGTTATAGGACCAGGGTCTCGGATGAGTTCCGGAAGTCAAAGGGCATTATACTGGTGACTTCTGATGTATCTGCACGCGGAGTTGATTATCCTGATGTAACACTTGTCATACAGGTAAAGTTGGTAGTATTTTATGAACTCTGGTTTTCCAAGAACATATCTTCTCTTCAAAAATGCAAGCATTTTATGTGAGAGTCACAAAAATCAAAAAGTTTTTGTTCTAAAATTATATGCATTTCATGTTTAATCTTGCCTAGTAATTGAGAAACATTTGTTGCAAGCACAGGTGGGCTTGCCTGCTGATAGAGATCAGTATATACATCGACTTGGTAGAACTGGCCGTAAAGGCAAAGGAGGGCTGGGCATATTGTTACTGGCTCCTTGGGAGGATAATTTCTTATCTACCATCAAGGATTTGCCAATAACTAAGGCTCCACTACCATCTGTGGACCTGCACGCAAAGAAAACGGTATCCATCTCTGTACAAAATTTTGGAGTCAGGGCTTTCTTTTCCCTTTTTAACACTGGAAGTTGCTACTCGTTTGTTGCACTAATACATGACAATTAAACATTACTGAACAGGTGCAACAGGCCTTGTGCCATGTAGAGATGAAGCATAAAGAAGCAGCATACCAGGCCTGGCTTGGCTATTACAATTCCAGTAAACTGGTGGGTAAGGACAAGTATAGGCTTGTAGAGCTTGCTAATGAGTTCAGCCGAAGCATGGGACTCGATAACCCTCCTGCTATCCCGAAACACATCCTTGGTAAGATGGGTCTCAGGAACATCCCCGGCCTGCGCTCAAAATAGTTTTGATAGCTAAACAGTGATAGAGTATTAATTGAAATCATGGTTAATGTTATATCAATACATATTGTTGCAAAGAAACATTACTTGCGAATTGTTGGATAGCATTTCCAATGAATATGAATTTGCTCTAATTTTTTATATGTTTGTAGCACAAAATGTTCTTCGTAAATTATGGGACAAAAAATCTTCCAATGAATATGAGGTTCCTTTTTCTTCATCAAAATAAAATAAGGCTACATTTGAGGTTTACGTTTACAGGCTTCTAAACGCCATGCAAAACATTTTGTTAATCTCTTCCGTTCGTTCAGCTAAATCCTTGATTTCATACTCGCATGGTGTTTCTTATACTGATTCGTCAAGACAAAATTGGGTGTACACTTTTCTGTCAGCTTCTTCGCCATATTATATATGTAATTTTTTATAATTTTTTTGTTTTTCCAAATTTTAAAAATCATCCAATGTGTTATTATCTGGTGAAGTTATGTTTGTCAATATATAAGAAATTCAAGTGTTAAAAACTGATTGAACTGTTACTCAACCAGTGACCCTTTTAGCAGAGGCTATGACAGCTTCCAATGATCCCTGATTGTAGTGATGTCCTCAAAAGCAACGTCATTAGCAAACAAAAAGGGCACCTGATATTTGTAACACAATTCCTTCTCTTTTCAGCATTAAAAATTAAAGTTCTCTTTCATCTTTGGAAGGGGTATCACTGCTCTAAAACTTGACCTTTTCTAAGCAAGGCGTTCATAAAAGCTCTACACTGAGCTTGTGCATCAAAATCCCTAATACAATACACTTTGTGTGGAGCAAAATTCTGAGAAATAAATGTAAAACATTGTAAAATCCTAGATTCTAAACCTGCGAGCTTCTACATCAGTGGAGTTACAAGGTGTATCTATATGAAAAACCTAATAACAGAGTCCTGCTGCTACATCCATGCAAACAGGGAACATTAGAAACTGCTTCTAGTGTACAAACAAGCTTTGAGCCAGCAAAGAATGAATTGACTTTCTCATGAGTGCCACAATATTCCCACTCGAGTTCTGCTTTATGAATTAGGTGAGATCACAATGGCCTGGTGAGAGTAGAGTTTCTCATCATAGTGTACCAAATTATTCCCACCATCATTTCCCGTTAGTTCAAAAATGCTTGAGGTGGGAAATCCTCATCTTTCAACTGATGATACCTTGGGGCCACTGATCTGGCATTAAAATCACACGCCCCTGCTAAGGTAATAAATCAAAAGCATCACAACGCAATCCTAGTGAAACAATGAGAAAGAAATAAACAAAAATTTGCAGAACAAACATTCTATTGGTTAATCACAGCCCCATCAAAAATATGGGACCACCAAATTACGCAACTGCATTTCAGAACAGTGCCTATAGATATGGTATCATCAAGCTGAAGACAAATAGATTTATATTGTAGAAAATTGTAGTCTACCTCTTGTGTACTATATTCTAAACACTGCCTCTTATCCACAAAGCAACCTGGCTTTCAGGCCCATTGAAATCTTGCACTTAACAAACAGTATGATGACTACCTCCGAAAACGAGGTGAAGAAGGTTGATCTGGTGAAGATCGTTGAGCAGAGCTGCCATGTAATCTTTGGTCCTCAAACCCCCCACTTGATCGACTTCCCTCATTTAATTGTGATACCTCATTTACACCTGAAAAACCCAGAGGCCCCAAAGATCCAAACTCAAGCTGTTCTGAAGGACTGCCAAAACCAGCACTATGAGCATAAGGATACAACATCACAACAGGTGGAAAGGTAGGCCCATTTGAAGAAACTCCAGGATTCATGGACGGTAGCGGATACATGCCATATGCCATGTTGGTAGAACCACTCTGTGAGTGGTTCTGACGGATTGGACCATTCTGAGACTGGTATGAAGAGAATGTATCATGTCTATGTGAGGCCCATGTCCTATCATTTCGGCCCTCATTTGCAGCCAAGCGGTCCAGCCTTGAACTTGATTTCTCAGCTTGACTGCGACCATGGCGCCCAGCAGCTCGAGGCTTTGGATTCACATTCCAATTCCCTTCCCTATCTCCATGGTGGTCATTTCTATCATAGTTGTAATTTCCCTTTCTAGTATTTGAAGAATGTCGGTCCCGAACAGACACCTTCTAAAATTAAAAATTAATAATAATAATAATAATAATAATTGCAATGTGAAAAAGGATCTACACTATCAGCAAAATCAACCCATAGAAGTTCCATAAGCAAAGATGCAGAGCAAATTCAAAGTCACTGATGAAGCCAATGATCCTTTCAGGTGCAATAAACAAGAAAAAGGCAAGTTGTTGCGAAATTGCTTAAGATTATTACTTTCATCAGACTCCTCTTCCTAGAAAAACAAACTAAAAGACTGCAAGGAGGCATGTCCTTTTTACCCAGACAGTATGCAGAAGATTGATGGGAGTGGCAAAAGACTTGGCTAGGATAATCCTTTCGTTGTACATTTGTATACATCAAGTGACATAAATAATAAATACATTACACAGGCATATTTCTATCACTTAAACATTCAAAATGGCCCATTTTGTATCATCCACAGGTGAGAGTATGCACAGATAAAAAAACTCAAGGACTTCACAACCGGTGGACTACAACATGTGCAGATGTCAACAGAGTGGTATAAATATGTAGTACATGCATGCTAAGCAAATTTAAAAAGAAAGAAAAACTCTTATCACGAAACAGATGAAACTCTTTTCAAGAACAAATATACAACTAATGCATTTGAGTGAAAACAGACACCAAGGGAACACCAAACAAGAATGTAGGTATAGAGAAAATATCTTACAGGATTTGGCAGGTAGGTCCCTGTCCCACTACGATATTTTGGTATTTCATCAACGTAATGTTGGTAAACACCAGCAGGTTGATTAGATGCAGACTGTAGAGGAGCAACAGGAACGACACGAGGTCCATAATTCACAAGCTGAGTGTAAATATTCATATTGTTTGAAAGAGGTCTTCCAGGACCGTCCCATGGGACACGGCCTTGTAAATATACAGGAGGCACCATAAGAGGTGAAGGATAAACCATTGGCGAGTTGTACCGGGAATTCTGGCAAAAGCGCCCATATTGCAAATTCTGCCAGTGGCTAGCAAAATCACTATTAAGAATGTCAGATTTGTGCTCCAAAGGCTCAACAGAAGCTGCACTAATCATAGAATTAGAAGTACTCAAACCCTCAGATTGATCAATTCCCTCTGATGAATCAAAATTCTGAAAAGAATCACCATTATCTGCACTCTCTTCAACACTAAATTGACTTGTTGATGCATCAGTAGATCCCCTTTCAGAATTGAAGTTGTAAACTGGAAGCATTGTAACAAATGGAACAGGTGGCCCTGTGAGATAAAATGTATATGGACCCCCTGAACTGTCTGTAGTTCTTTGCCTTGAACCAGGTCCCAAGAGCACAGGAGCCATAGATATCAACGATTCAGATCCACTTGTCTGTGCTGTTTCCAATCCAGGAATAGGATACTTTGGAGGATGCATAGCAGAAGATTGAAGTCCTATGCTTCTTTCAATCATTTCAGGGCTGATGGTGGATGGTGGATTTTTGTTTTCATCATCTCCCTGATTGGAGGAATGCTCAGAAACATTCTTACCTTTCCCACAAACAGTAGGTGACCCAGCAGAAGAAGCTCCTTTCCTATTTCTCTTCTCCCTTGTTGATTTTGATGCCTTTGCAGGTGATCCTTCCCACGAACTCTCAGAAGAGGTTTTACTTCTCAGAGAGCTAGTGTTCACGGTAGGAAAGGGCCTTGGAATTGCAACTCTGTCATCAAAGTAAACTTCAGTACCTCTGTTTTCTTGATATGGAAAAGCATCTACATGGTCTTCCCCCATAGATGCTCGAGTTTCTTTAGAGAACTTCTGTTGAACTCTCGAAGAGCCAGCAGAACCAGTCATTCGAGATGAACGAACAAAGTTATAACTAGCTGAAGTAGATTGCTGCTTGTCGTCGGATTGATGCATTTCAAAACCTCCATTGTCAAGATCAATCCCACAGGTGGGGCCCCTCTCTGGTTCATGCCAGAAATCGTGATCACCCTCAGAGGCATTCATTTCCATAAAACCAAAGCGCTCATTCCCGGGTTCCACAGAGTCCTCTGCATTTGAGGCAATTCCCATGCCAGGAAAATATTGGGTTAAAGGCGATGAAACCAAACCTTGAGGAAATTGCATGTTTGAGCCCCAAGGATTGTCTGTCAAGGGAATACTTGCAGGTAACATTCCGCCCAAATTTCTCTGAGGAGGATATCCCATCGAAGTTAGAACAGAAGGTGAGATTGGAAGAGGTATGTGACTTGATGCTAAATTCAATGGAAAGTGAACTTGTCCATTAAAACCAAGGCCAGAAGACGCCATTATGTTAACAAAATCTTGCTCTTCCTGATGCATTGCCTGTGCCCTCAGGACAGAAGCAAATTCTTCACCACTAGCAGCCAGGCCAGAATCATCATGGTGACTGTTTGAAACACTGTTTGCATCAGCAGCAGTTGTGTCAAGGTTTTGACGAGATGAAGTATGCCTAATGGATGAAGGATCATCAATTGAAGATCTAACACCAGTATCAGATTCTATGTTTTTTCTTCGGTTGTTATCTAATCTAGTAGATGAGGTCTGGCCTTTTCCAGTCTCTTGGACTCTGTTACGCCTTCCTTGAAAAGAAACTTCACCATATGTCTCCGTAAGCTCAGGACTAGAGCGTGTCCTTGCAAAAAGATACCTTCCCTGAAGGTCACTGACTGAGTTATCAGGTTTAAAACTCCTAAGATTTTTCTCAGCATGCAAGCCCTGATTGGAATTGCTTTCCCTTCTAGACTGATCAGAGGTCCTTGTATTGTTAGGGTTAACATAAGCCTTTTGGCTTTGACTACGAGAAACTAAAGAAACTTCATTACTCCTGGAAGAGCTTTCTAAGAAGGAATTACCAGGCTGAGCAGGAGCAGCACGAGCCACATCAACTTCTGCTTCATGAGCAGAAGTTTTGCATTTTGAACTGTTCTGGTGATTATCAGACCCATGTGAGACATCAGGAGTTGGCAATCTCAAGCGCCGCAAGTCATTCTTTGGTGCATCAGGACGCAGGCCACTACCATGCCTATCCCAGGTGTTCATAAAGAACTGGTTCACTTCAAAATGTATGTCTTCTTTTGAGCAATCAAGTAACCTTGCCAGTCTTTTAGCCCCAAATGCAAATGCACTACGAATCCTAAAGAAATTGCCTGGAAAAGTATGCATTAAATAAAGAGTATAATAATACAAAATGATTAGCATGAGTACGGAATGAGCATTCCAAAAGCTTTAAAATTTCATGAAAGGAATTCAATACTCACTTCAACAATTAAACCCAATAATATATACAAGACTAACTACTCAAGTGCTATCCTTTCTTTCAAGTTCAATAAGCATTCTCTTAATCCCATATCTTATAATCCTTTCTCTCCAGTCAACAAGTATTTTCTTAGTAATGTAACTACCATGAAAAGCCTAATTACTTTAAAATTTATACACTAATTTTGTAATATGTTCCCATCACATACATGCTTATGTAGGTCTTCACAAAGTGAACAATGGAAGACAACACGTTTTATGGATAGAAACAAAGTTAAGCCGTAAAGTAGACATAAGAGTCCTTTAAAATCATCTAATGAAAGAAAGCGTGGGCGTGTTTGTGTGTGCATAAACTCATACCCATAATGCAGGATATAGAAAAGACATAGAAGTAGTAACTCATTAAATTCTAACACACTTAATCATTCAACCACCATCCCTTCTCCTCAAACTTTTTCTCAACACTCAACAGGTCTAAACAAATTGCAAAAGGGGCAGCAGTTGGGTGGTGCAACCTATGTAGTTTACAAGAAATCAACAAAATCAACAATGTCAAAGCATCAGCAAACAATGACAAAGCTAAACGGCCTAAGACACCAATCTGCTAAGTAGAGAAAGCTTATCCTCAAAATTTGATACATTTGCTTTTTTTTTCATCAATTTTGTTCACATTCATTACTTGATATTGCAAATTCATAGAAGATAAAAAGGCATTAAAAAGACTAATAAAAGATACATGGCAATAACACTACAAGCATTCTATTTAAATACCTTTGCTCACACTACGACCAAGGTTGTTGTTCACACGTAGAGGATCAATGACATTGAAGTATTTGGACATGAAAGGTTGTCCTTGATTTTCTGGGCCACTAGGAAAAACAGCATATACTGCACCACAGGCTTCAAGAAATAATTTGCTAAGCAATAACTCTCCACCATCCTTTCTTGGAGGTTCCGCTGCAAAGCATTCATAATATAATTGATATTATTACCAAGATAAGAATTTAAAATACTAACTCAAACCTTGATATGAGAGTCGTCAAACAACTAACTATACCTGTTACATCTGGAAGTGAACTAATAGGTACAGGGCCCCAGAGGCTAACACAAAAATTGTCCCAATCAAACTTACTGAAGAACTCAAGAAAACGGTAGAGAACCTAGATGTGCAATAACAAAATAAAGTCAGATGAATGAACAAAGGAATACAGAAATATAAGAGTGCAATGTTCCCAAAAACACCTCAAGGGGCCCAGCAAATGAGTTGTTGAAAACATGAAATATGTAAAGAACTAAGGTTTCCAACGCATAAGTGGAAATCAATCCATGGTGAGCACCCAAGATACGGCTCTCATAATAACACCATGCCTTTATCAATATAATGCTCTTCTTGAATAAATGATTTTGATTTATCAAATGATCAACCTACAAAAGCAAATCAAAAACAAAATTTTGTTACAACTAGCAGTTTCCCAAACAGAGAGGCTGCAACATTTACACAATGCACTACTTACCTCATCAAGGAAACAAAGGGTGCATAGCCCACCAAGCTGATTAAAAGATATGTCAACCACAATATTTTCCACAAGACACTTTATTATCTTCACCTGTATGTACGTTCAAACAAAAAAGGTGCCAAATCTATCATAAAAATTTACACTGTATAATATGAGAAGGAAGGTCTTTCAAAAGATGTCATTGAAATCCACAATTTCCTGCTTAATGATATATGAACTTTCAACGCAAGCACCTTACCAAGTAAATAACTAACATAGCAAGCACCTTCAAAATCAATTCTCATAACTGAATAATCATAACAAGTGACCACTAAGAATTCAAAATAAATAACCAATTAAAACAAATAACAGTAGTTTTCCCAAAGAAAAAAAAAATCAGTAACAATGATGAGAATTATGCATATGGATTGCATGAGCATCAATAGCATAACTCAGAATGCTGATAAGTTCTCTAATGGCAGACATGTTTTTACATAAATTGTTAGTACCAATGTGCAAGATGCCCTATAGAAGCCAAAGTGCTGCTCCCACAAGTAAACTAAGACATCAGTTCATTATCTTACACCAAGGCAAACACTCGAGCATAATTCACTTAACATCATTATCACATAAAAAATTTCATTTTTCAGTACAAAAATGTTAACTATGCAATGCAATTAACCAAAGAACACAAAGACATAAACCTTGAAAGTAAAAAACACAAGTTAAGATACCAAGATTCTAATGTTTATAACATTAAAAAACTCTAAGATGCAGTTATATTTCCATTTTCTACTTGTATCATATGCATATTCTCTTTCTAGTCCACTGCTATAGTCTTCCTACATGCACATATATTTGGCAAAATTAGATGTCTTTACCTTAATAGAAGACTCAGAAAAGATATAGCTCCTGCTTTTTGCATTTTATAAATCATATCTCATAATTCATAGTATTTGCCTCTCAATCCCATGATTAAATGAGAGATACACAAGTTAACGAATAAATAAGAGAATAAGGTACATAGCTATGTGCCTCAACCATCTAGCTACTCAACACCTCAGTCCAGGTGGTTGCTAATGCCTATTGAGTTCCAGACAAGGTGCTTTTGCAGCAACTTGCCTTGCTAAGGTGATTGGATGGATTGCCTTTAAAAATATTGACATTAACTGGAAAGTAAAAATTTTCAAGGGAATTAAAAGTAAAGCAAAGATGATTAAACAGAACCCGTAAAAAATAACAGAACTATAATGGGCAACAAAAGGGACCTACTTCTGCCTGAATGTACTGAACCTCTTTCACACGAAATTCAGCGTTCTCATTCTTCTCCTCATTCTCCAGCATATCACGAACCTGATGAGCCCATGTGTCTTTGAGATTTTGATTCTTACTGAAAGCTGTTAAGTCTATGTCTCCATCAGGTAGATAAGTCTTGAGTGGTACAGAACCAAAAGTAAACACCTACAGCAACACATCTAAAGAAGTAAACCCTTGTGCAACAATGGAATAACATAATGTGTCAGTCTAAGATCAACACACATCAATAACATACATCAAAATGCTGCTTCAGATGACAAATTTTTTAAGTGGACCAACACATTGGCCAATAAAAGATCATACTGTCCAAAAGAAAAAAAAAATCTTTTCCATCTAAATAACTACAGAATCACAATCCAAAACAATACATAAACTAGGCAAAAGAAATGGAAACAATTGCAATGTACCTGGCAAGGAAAGCACTTTGTAATGAGCCGCTGCACATAATCAGCAACAGCATTTCTACGCTCCTCAGAGGGTTCATTGGGCTGAATGCAGGCAATGAGCTCTGCAGTTCTCTCCTCAGCCTTTACCCATCGTTCCGAGTCCAGCACTCTGATCACAGAGGCCGCTTCATTAGGCAATAAGCCATTTGGCAATACTCTCTCATGCTCGCCCATACAATCTTAAGCCTTTACACTTCTCTTCTATTGCCTATTATACAATTCCTAATGCCCAAAACCAAAATCTTACCCAGCCAAAGAAAACAATGAATAGCACTTAAAGAAACCTATGCATCAACAAAAAAAACGCCTTGTACAATACAACAACAGCAAAACAAACCCCCCAAAGACAATATTAGCAAATTTATTAATATTCCAAAATTTTAATTGTTTTCAGGTGAATCTATTTCCTAAATAGGAAACTTTCTAATTAACAAAGCCTGAAAATGTTTCAGTATTCAGACGGCAAGCAAGGTAAATTGTTCAAAAAATTGAAGTCGGTCAAACAAATATAGCAAGTGAAGAAAATTTTCGAAGGAAAAGGCACTTCAATTTCTCCAAAAAAACAGAACAAGAAGTATTCAGAAGTATCCGGTGGTGTTAAAGCAATGAATAAAATCTAACAAAAACATATATAGAAAAAAAAATGAAATTAAAAAAACCAAAAAACTAGAAATCAAAGATTAGAAAACCCTAAAGGGACTAAATTGGTGACAAAAATGAAAGGGAAAAGGTGGAGAAAGCGTGGTCAGATTAATAAAACCCTAAAAGAGGAACAGTTTCAATCAATCCCTGGGAATAATGGTGATGTGTCGGCGAATCAATGGAGTACTCCGGCATTAAAATATTGAAATGGTTCAGCGAGAAAGAAGAAGAAGAAGAAGAAGAAATGGTGGTGATCAATGCTTATTAGGTTTTTTAGGATGCCCCAAAAAAAAAAAAAAAAAGGAGGAGAGAGATAGCGTTGTGTTTGGCTACGAGAATTGTGGATTCTGAGTTTAGTGAATGTGAATGCCTAGTGCCTCAACCTGTCCATGGATTAGTCGCTGGCTTTACATTGTCGAGGCATATTTTTCTACATTTGAGATTGATAGGTGTTTTTTTAATTTGTTTGTGTGTTACAATGAATAAAGGGATAATTCTTTTATATATTTTTATTTTATTATTTTTTATCCATTTTCTTATATCCGACTTTAAACTAATAAAAAAATATTGTAAGTTTTCAACTCAAAAACTTAAAATTTACCGTGCCAGTCACCAATCAAAATATGATAATTATTAATTTATTTTTATTTTTATATTTATTTCATATGTAAGAAAGTACATAAATTTTTTAGTTTATGCTATATTAAATAATTATTTTTAGATAAAAGAATATGCATCTTTTATAGCTTTTTTAGTTTTTATAAAATAATTTTATTTTATTAATAATTACTATTAAATAATTAATGAAAAACACTTAGTAGGTTATGGTGTTAAAAATAAAGTACAAATAAAATATTTTAAAAATGAAATCACCCTAACATTTTTCTAAAAAATAAATAATAAGAAATGTGTACAGAATTATATAAAGTCGGTGATGAGGTTGATAGAAAGGGTAGAAATGAATAAAATATTGAAAACAATAAGAAATATAGTAATTTTTCTATTAAAAAAAAGAAATATAATAATTTTTTTAGAGGAAGATCTATGGTGATTATTGAAGGAAATAAGAAGTACATAATTTGAGAAAGAAACAAATGGGCAGTGGATTTACAATAGATATTGGGCGAAATTAGAACAAGTCATGGGCTCAATTGCTTCAAATTTAAAAGAAACCCAACTTTACTTTGGATTTGGATTTAGATGGGCCCATAAATTAGTGTTTGAACTCAAAATCAACTTCTCTCCTACATTGAAAGCAAGGCTGTGAATGAACCAAAATTATACATCGAATAATTTTTACATCAAGCTACTCAAAGTTGGTCTCAATTTTTTAAAAATTCGTTTGAATTTATACATTGAAATTCATTTAATAAATGAGTCAAATTCAAATCACATAAAACTCGACTTGTGAAACTTATAAACATGCTCAATTAAAAACTCGTGAATTAATTCATAATTTTAATGTATTAATTATTTGACATAGGATATATAATATATAAATTTTTATTCATAATACATATAAAAATGTACAAAAAATATTATTTGAATAAAATTATAATTTTATTAAATATATTATAACTTATTTAGTAAATAATTTATTTAAAATTTTCAATTTATAGTTTATGTTTTTTAAAATTTATCTCAAACTCGTAAACAGTTTGCGAATACTAAATGACACACTAAGCTCAGCTCAATTATATACAAACTAAGTTTATGCTAGCCAAAACTTCACATGACTCACTCATTTACACCCCTAGCTAATTGTAACACAAGCGAAATCTAGTAGAGGAACAATCTATTGATTTGAGTCTTCAAGGGAAATTCAAGTTCAACATGCTCTAGAAAACGAAAAGTTGCATAAAGGAATTAATGGGTGCAGCGTGGATTATAAAGCAGGTGCTGGAGCTTAAGAAGAAACTGATTCCTTGTGCCTATGGAAATGCATAGGCCTTAGTTACGGCCATAAAGGTGAGCCTAACTCTGTAATGGTAGTTTTACAACGGAAACAATGAAGAAGAAAAACTATCCCTCCAGCAAGAGATTTTAGTATTTATGTGCTATTGAATAAGAGGTGCAAATATAATTTTCAAGGTCAAAATTGTTTATAAACATGTGCTTATGTACAAAGTTTTCTAGATTCTAAGTCGTATTTATACAATGGTCGGGACTTTACACTGTCATTACTTCCTTGGCCACTAACATGCCGCTCTCCAGATTATTTTCGTTGTTCCATGAATGTGGTGATGGTGAAGCTAGCAGTGGCCATTGTAGATTTCTTTCTTTTAATGGCTTCACAACAACAGCTTTGTTGTTTTGCCTTAGAACATTATTCACAGCCTTCAAGTAGTTGCTCGAGTCATGGTCTCTTAAGATTGTACCTTCTGAACCATAGGCTGTAGGATCGCTGAGAGTTTCAAGTGGGTGTGGACAGTTGAGGAATGCATTTATGACGCTTGCTGAGTACCCAGACTGTGTCTTGTCTAATGCGTAGAGAGCACTCCCTGTAGGAAGGAAAGGGTGTGGAGGAGATGACTTCTCGTCAGGTTGAAGAATGAACAGTTTACCAAGTGGAGAGTACAACATTTTCTGAATAGAAACACAAGAGATTCAGAAATTTGTTGCAGTTATGGAAATATATAATGATTACAATACATTTGATGGGGAGCCTTATATTGCAATGTCATTTTTTGGCCAGGTTACAGAGTTGCAGAGTTATTGAGCAAAATTAATTTTTTTGTTAGACGGTATCTTATGAATTTAGGAAGTACTATTTGATGATGCTTACTTAGAAGTGACAGTAAGTACTTACATTCCTTTTTAGGCAAGGGTGTGATTTGAAGGAACCATTTAGACGTTTCAGGACATTGGCAACATGGTTGGGGTAGGTGCAGGAGAAAGCTCTTGGGACAATGTCTCTGTGCATCATCACACAGTGGACATGGCTGTCATCCAAACCCAAATCACTCAGTATTTTTTGGCCTCCACAGAACAAGAAAGGGGAGCCGAAAGTAACCACCGGTCGAAGAGTAGAAGGTTTGGCAACATTCCTTGTCAGTAGCATCAAGTTGACCAAAAGAGAGAGACTGCCCCCAAGGGAATGCCCAGTGAATTGAAGCTTTGCACGTTCTCCATATTTGGTCAAGTGGTCTATAATCTCTGGCATAAACTGCTCATATATTCCCTTTGCCGCTTCATAAATTCCTCTGTGAACAAGCACATCTGTTCCCTGTGACAAACACAATAGATATTAATAATTTTGACTGTTCTTATGATCTCATCCTCTTTAGGCTATTAAATTGATGTATATATACTCAAGAAGGGGCTATGCAATTTTATTATCAAAATACTCACCTCAAATTTTGCAGGTTCAAAAAAGAGGTTTGCTTGCCAGGATGCCAGGGAGTCAGATCCCTGCATTTAGGGGGAAAAAAAAAAGCAACATGTAATTAAGCATCTCTTGAATTGCTATCTTGCTTGCAGATTTGAGTATCATGCTGGTGGCTGCTATGGTATTCCTTTTTTTTTTTTTTGGAAAGCTTGCTTAACCTCATATTAACATTGAAGGAAGCAAAGAATAATTACCTGAATCACAAAGCAACGAGTATATGTGCTTATGTCATCACAAATGAACCATTCACAAGGTGAGGAATGAAGTGACTGAAGGGCTGTTGCTGCCTCCTGTTTTGCTTTCTCCCCTGCTGCAACCACTGCAGTCATTGTTGATGCTGCAACCACAGCAGCAACCTCAGAATTGTATACTCGTGGTGAGCTTTCTGCCTCCTCATATTGTTGAGCTGCATTTCTGTATGATTCTGAACAGTCACCCTGCTGTAACTCGGAGCAACAGGATGAATATCCTTTTGCACGTGATTGGACAAAACATGCTGCTGAAGCAGCAATACCGTAAACAGATGACCGGACTGTAATCTTCTGCTCGGAGTCCTTGGTCTCCTCCAAATTGGATTTGGTAAGTGAAAGAACAGGTAGCTCCTGATCAAGTTTTTCTTTGATGGCAGCTGCCTCTGCTTTCTTTTCTAGCGAGGATGTTACAAACTGTAATCCATAATGTCTTCTCAAATCCTTGGCCTGCCAGTTGATAGATAAAGTTAACTGTTTGAGCTAGATGCATTTATATCTGTATATTTCCTCGAGGCTTACTTTTCAAATCCCAAAAGTAAACCAAAAATCCAAATCTTAGTTAATATGATGCAGTTGGTTAAGGAATGCTTAACTTTGTATGCATATATGCGCATAAAATCTAAAGAGCGTAGTTGAAAAGTTTGGGGACTATCTAGAATCCAAAACACAGCGGATTTAAGAAATATTACTTCTCCACCATTAAGTTAGAACCACGGATAAAAAATATCTATGGGGTTTTGATATTGAACTATGAAGCTAGTGAAGATATTTGTGCAATTTCAGTATATATGAACTCGAGGATTTCCAAAACATTAGGTGGAAAACAAAGGGGGCATACCTTGGTCTCAATCTCAGGTATAACATAAGCCATGTTGCTCAAGAAAGCCAGCTTAGAGAATAGCTTGGTATCAGACCATGATACATGAGAAAGAAATTTTGAAAATGTTTCACCATCAAATTTCGTCACTTCCTCTTCTTTTTCTAAGTTATAATCTACCATGCATCCATCAACATCGCCATCGCAGTTGCAATCACCAATTTCTTCATCATCACAAAGTTCATCTCCATCTATATTCTTTTTTTGCTGCCTATTCTTCCAATGAGTCCTGATCTCCAGTAGCCTCTCCATCCAATTTGCTCTCTCTACCTCCTTTTCTTCATTGCTTTCTACCAAAGTTTCGACAGTCTTATAATTGTTCTCCATTACATCCAAGCCTTTGGTTGTTTCTGGGTCGAACAGAAACGTTCGGAGTGATCGAGGGACTAGCTCAAGTGAGCTAGGAATTATGGAGCTAGATATATGAAATGGAAAAATCCCAAATGAACGGCTGCTCTTTAGCTTATGCTGCACGGACGTGGCACGTATATGGTAATTAGAACAGCAAAGATGGTTCTCTGAAAAGGATCTTTGGAGCATGCATTGGTTTCGCAGATCCTTGGAAGAGCTTGAACGACGAAGAGCGTTGTATTCTTTGAAAACATCTTTTGCAGGTGTAGGAGTCGGAGACAAAGGAATGGTCGTCATAGCCATGGCCTGTGACAAATTGTTCCTGCAGTGATGCTATGCGAATTTAGTAAATGCATATAATGTGAAGAGTCTCTGGCTGCTCTTTTGATGGAATTGGCAGATTTCTTGAAAATGGATCAAGGTGGCATGACATACTTTATAAGAACACAAAGAGAGTGATAACCATACTCTTTGAAAACAACGACAATATAATTAAGATGCGAGAGAATTTCTTGTTCAAGGTGAAATTACCAAATTAATGAGATGCCTATTTGTGTGAAAAAGGATATTAATATATTTGCTGACATCTATCTCTCCATCCAAAGTTGACAGATGTCAAATTAAATTACCAAATTAATGAGATGCACATCCAAAGTTGCTGATCTCCATCTTTGTAATCAACAACAGTGGATGCTATAATACCAACAATCTTTGTTATATAAATGAACATCAACAATCTTGCAACATCAAGTTTCAAAATTTAGTTGAGATTCAAGTGATGGAAGAAGGATATTAATATATTTTTAAAAAAGGAACAAAATATGAATTTTTATAAGTAATACTAAATTTAAAACATATAATAGAAATATATAAGAAGAATTTTAATATTGTGAAATAAGAGCATTTAAAATCAGTAAAGAGGCATCATTCTATTGGAATAACAACGACAATATAATTAAGATGCGAGAGAATTTCTCGTTCAAGGTGAAATTACCAAATTAATGAGATGCCTATTTGTGTGAAAAAGGGTATCGAAAGTCATTTGGCTATAATGTAAAGGCAAATTTTTGCCTTCACTGGGTGTATTACACCCAATAGTGAGATTTGTAACAAAGAGATATGTGTTTCATTTTTAATGATCAAGTGTAAATCACCTGGTTAATGTGTCATAAATCCTACCCTAGGGTGTAATACAAAATGTTGATGTGTCATAAATTCTACCCTAATCTTTTATCTAACGTAAAAGACTTCGATACGACAGATAGTTATGTTCGAGACCATCTTCCCATCATCGAGGGTTTTTAGTTTGACCAATAAGTAAAATGTTGCGAGCAACATGTGCCCAGGCCCCAGGACATTATAGTCGATGATTTTTGTACTTGAATTTAACTCTTTATACAAACATTTTCAATCCTATAATTTGATTCTTTATATGCCAAATATTTTAACTTTATTGTATGATTTCCTACTCTTTAGAGGACGAAATTGTAGAATCTGAAAAAGGATTTCATCTTTAAGTGCAAGCAACTTATTTTTCTTTAAAAAAAAAAATCACTTTGCCAAACACCAATCCAAAAAAAAAAAATTCAATGTTAGAGCAAAAAAAAGAATTTGTCATGGACCTAAAATCGAACATAATGGCACTAAAAATAATTTGTCATATACCTGTAATCTACGGTCTATTTGTTGTTGTTGTTGATGATGATGATGATCTCAAAGGGATCACTTCCTTCCTTCATGCTTCAATGGTCGGTGTCATTCCCTTGCTTAAAATCGTCCGTCCTCAACTACCTGCCATGTACCGCTACAGCATTTAAACTCTAGCATTCTAACTAGCAAACTATGATAATACATGACGGAATTATTAAGTCCAAGCAATTTCATATAATTTTTCCATCACTCAAATTCTACATTATAGATAGGAACTCTTATTGATTATTTTTCTTAAATTGTTCCTAATTTAAAATTTATATGGTAAAAATGTTTTTAGATGAATTTACAATCAATTGATATTTATTTTTGCAGGACTGGAGCCACCAAGGGAAAACAGGCCGGAGTTAATAATAATAATATGCCACATATTAGATCATTCATTTTCAATTTTGACCGCGCTTCCGCATTTTGGCATACTTGCCTCTGCTATAGAAGGTATCGCCAGTTTACGAAGTTCTTGTTTTGTCAATAGTTAGACAAACAAGTTCCTGAAAACTCTAGATCTCTTCGCACACGTCTATTCCATTTCGAGACCAGATTAATTACCAAAAATATTTTTCTGAAAAAAAAAATTACGAAAAATATTATATCATTTTACAAATAAAAATTAAATTAAATTATTTAAAATATAATTTTAATTTAATTAAAAGCATATTTTCTATTTTAATTACATTAAATTATACTTTACATTTAAAAAAAACAAAATTAATTAAAATGTAACTCTAAATTGAAAATATATTTCTTCTTTTTATTAGGTTAATTTCTATTTTAATTAGGTCAATTTCTATTTTTTCACTGATAAAAATTAAATTAATTAAAATTTTAGTTATGATTTTGTTAAAATATATATTTTTCTATTTAATTGGGTTTACTTATATTATATCTAATGTAAATCAAATTAGATAACATAATTTTATAAGTTTTACTAAATTAAATTTAATAAATAAATTATTGAAATCAAAATTGACAAATTTTATAAAATAATTAATTATGAAAACATATTAACGTAAAAAATGTTAAAAGATTAGTGTATAATTGTTCAAATAGAAAATTTATAAAAATATAATAAATTATTATATTATTACTCTTATCAAATTTGTAAAATTAGATTATCTTTTAAATAAAAATGTTGAAAGAGTGTTGCATAATTGCTTAATTAAAAATTTTATTAAAATTATATAATACTCTTATTATTTTTAAAAAAAATATTAAATTGAAGTTTAATAAGTACAAAATTAAAATTAAATTAATGAAATTTTTATTTGTCTCGTATTTATAATTATATTTTTTTAAAGATATATAATTTGTTTAAGAATAGTATTTATGTTATATAAGAAAAGTAATTTAATTATCATTTTTATATATTTTTATTAAAATTTAATATAAAAGAGTTAAAATTAAATTCACTATTTTTATTATTAGCTAAAATTTAAATAAATAAAATCACTAATATAAAAAATATTGAAAAACAATGTGTCATTATTCAAATAGAAAATTTACTAAAATTGTAATAATTATAAATTAATGAGATTATAATATTAGATTGTTATGTAATAAAAATATAATTTTTTATTATTTTTTAAATTTTATACTAAGAAAATAATTAATTATTTTTTATTATCTTATAATTAATTATAGCCACAATATTTTTTATATAAAATTAAATTTTAGAATTAAAAAAATATTAATTATAAAAAATATTAAAATAATATCGTATAATTATTGAAATAAAAATTTATTTAAATTGTAGTGAATTATAACTATATCAAATTTGTAAATATTAAATTTATACATAAACAAATAATATTTTTATTATTTTAATAAATTTTATTTGATTAAATAATAATAATAACTCTTTATATATTTAATAGTTTATTTATCATCACAAGTGTTCATTTTAAGTAGTTAAATTAAAATTTTCATGATATCAAAAATTATATTTTTTACGGATCTACTTAATTCAAAATTCAAATAATTGGATTTCATATAACAATTAGATATTGAAAATATTTTGATAAAAATTATTTTTCAATAAAAAATATTATAGTTCAAAATTAGTGATCATCACAACTCTTTATAATTTTTTTTTCAAAAAAAGAAAACAAAAATGATTGTATTATATTATATTATAGAATGATATGAACATGTTGCAATTTGTAAAAATTATTTTTTTTTTATTTTTTATTTTTATGAAATATCAAAAAAATTTAAAAATAAAAATATTAAAAGGATTATCATTTTATAGGTGCGACATGTATAAGCATTCATGTTTAAAATTCGACACCATAACTACCAGGATTAGTCTATATTTTTCAGCAAATTAAAATAAAATCTTTGAAATTTAATTATAAATGCACGGGAAAAAATTTACGTTGATAATCAACTAAGCAAATCCATGTCCAAAGAAATTAAGTTAATTGATAATTACCTTCAGTGTCAACATCAACATCAACGGATATATACATGAAAAACCCCTCCATCACATGCTTTCTTCCACAGAATACACCATTTATCTAACAACATCGCAAATATTGCATTTTGCGAGCTAGAAGAATCCAGCAACGGAGTTAGGCTATCAATAGCAATAGAGAAGAAGAAATGTTAAGAGATTTGAGTTGTGCGCACAAGATTCTATGCATACAATTCGGACGCAGTAGTGTTTTTATTGTGTATATATATATATATATATATATATATATTGTATAAACTCAGAGTCTCAAGAAGACACAGATCTCTGGCTATAGCGGCAGATGTAGAGAAGCCTCTATATATATAGCAGAGAGTGCGATGAATGGATCTGGCGCATAAACAGCCCCACGCTGCTCAAGAATCTATTTACGTGTCTTTAAGATGGCATTTTCAGCTGCCACACGCACTCATGTTTAGACCTCAAAAGCCTCTTGTATTTTTTATATGAATATAAAAATTAAAAAAGAATATAATTTTTCTATTTGTATTTCCTTATTAGAAATTATAAAAGTGTACATTTTTTATTATCTTAATTAAAATTCGAACTTAAAATATTTGGCACCAATCTGATTATTTTATACCAAATATAAAAAATACAAGAGGCATGGGTGCAAAATCTACCCATCCATTTTCCCCAAAATTTGTACTTGACTAAAAAAATAAATGTGAAACAAAAATTTATTGAAATTTAAGTAATAATTAATGTTCAGTTTTTTTTTTTTTTTTTTTTTTTGGCAAAGATTTCATTACAACAAGAACAACAGTACACAAGCATGGCTGCTTGACATAACCAAGCAAACCCAGAGAACAAAATCAGGGCCAATCGAACATATAACAATCAGCCTAAAAGGGATTACCACAGTGGCAACCGCTATTACAAAAACACAGCCTACCAACTGAACTACAATAATTAATGTTCAGTTACATACAATAATTTTGTGCATATAATATAAAAAATGTTGTCGGAAGTTACAGTCCATTGGCGGAGTTCTTTTGTTGCCTTTTAACGGTCAATCTATTGTCACTTATAGTACTCTTACGATATACAATATTCTTTTTGATATATTGTTTTTTTCGGTTTTCAATTTTTATTACAAACCGAAAAAAACAATATTAAACTGTCTGTTATATCCGTAAGGACTTAACCGTTCCGTTAAAATATCGCGGCTTTTCGGTTCATTGTTAAGCACAGAATTTTATGAAAAAATGCAAATTGTTTGATGAGTAAATTCTTTTCTGTTACATATATGGACATTAGGCAAGGAGTGAAGTGCTATCTCGAGGTCAGGTAGGAAGGAGGGTAGCCAAATCATCTTGAATAACGGCCTTGCAAGCCAAATGTGCGGCTGCATGAGGCACTACTTCCCAGATTCTCCACGTCGCGGCCCTGATGTGTCTTGCATGGCAGTTTCCGACCACCTGCAAATGCAAAACTACGGGCTCCCTTCTTCGCTGGTGATGCAAAACTTCTGTGCTGCCATGTGTGTAACTGGGCTTAGATTGACACTTGCAAACTTTTTAGAGAAATTTACAGATTTGGACCATTTCCTAGCTTGTTTACATTGATTTGTCCTATATATTTTTTGAATTAATCATATACGTGTTCTTTTTCCTATTTTTTTTTTATTTTGTTTTCGTTAATGTCCATTTTATTTTTTATTCTTTTTTGTTTCTTTAGATTTCTTAGTTGGTTTTTTATTT